>CM055738.1:3728544-3751706 GCA_029465975.1 Dallia pectoralis | reverse complement strand
GCCTCTGGAAAGATCTGTGCATGGTCCTGCTAAAAGGGTCAAGCCACTACAGAGTAATGTTAAACAACATATTAATAAATTATGTCAGCCTCAAAGTATTATTCAGGAAGAATACATACTATTAAATAGTCATTATGACAAGACATAGACACAAACCTTTTTTTATGGAATTTACAACCCAACGACAGTCTTTCCAGATCCTATACTCATCATACAATGTCTTCCACAAGTAAATAAAATGCTGTTAAATTAATCTGTATTATTTACACATGTTGGTATAAAAACATGTAACTGGAGTAGTGTCCAACCTTTCCCTGTGTTTGTGTCCACTTCTGTCAGGGGGACCGCTCCAGCTTGGAGCATATGCTGGATCCTCCCTGGGGCCCCTGACTGTGCGGCTGACAGAACAGCTGGTGCAACCGGAGCTTCTTCCTCCAAGTCCTATCAAATCCATCATCCCTCCTGGACATCCCGGACTATTTTGCTTTCTCAGTTTTTCACACCTCACTTGTTGTACTGTCATAAACTGACCCAGCCCAGCCAGAAGAGGACTGGTGATCCCTCAGAGCCTGGCTCCTCTCTAGGTTTCTTCCTAAATCTGACTTTCAGGGAGTTTTTCCTAGCCGCCGTGTGTCAACTTGTTCAACTTGTTGATGTTTGCTCTGTCGGATTCAGGCTGGTGATTGTAAAAGCACTTTGTGACAACTTTTGTTGTAAAAAGGGCTTTATAAATACATTTGATTGATTGATTGATGTAAATGTATCGTTAGATGGAATAATCAGTTATAACAACACAGTCTGACATAATAAACCAATATTTATCAAATTTAGGAATCATAACATAGTAACTAACATAGTTACCCCCAACACCCCAGCATGGTTCCAGTATTGCAACAGCAATTGCTGGTATCACAATGAGTCCCACCAGGAGATCTGACACAGCCAGAGAGAGGATGAGCAGGTTGGTTGGAGTCTGGAGCAGCTTGGAATGAGAGATGGAAATTATCACCAGTAGGTGAAAACAGTAACTGCTGAAATCAATGACATTAAAATGTACAGTGTTATATAAGTAGTTGTTGAGATTGAGTTCTTCTTGCAAGAAGAGTTTCTGTTTTTAAAACAGTATTGAGCTGTATTGTCATCCTCCATTTACAATTTGCTAAAAATATGTTCAGGTCCTCCTTTTTGATCCTGAAATTATCTCTGTTAGATGCCTTCTGACAAACTCAAACCTGTGCCTCTCTTTTTATCCCTGACTAACTAGCAGACTTCCCAGCTCAAAGTCTCTATGCACCCCCCTACACACACTCATACTAACACACTCACACTCAAACAAACATACACAAGAGAGCACATATGAAGACATAGTTGGATACACATTATTATTTGTGTAAACATTATGTAATGTATCACAGGACTGGATGTTGCTTTAACCCCTTGGGATGTCATTCAGCCTTACTGACAGAGAGAACCACTGTAATGTTCAAGGTTTAGTTATCTTTAGTTAACAAGTTAACAAATCATCAGGTCCAGGACCAGGTAAACAATCAATCAATTTTTTGTTATGTCATAAAACAAACCGTAACCGGCGAAAAGGCTAACTGAAGCTAATGAAAATAAACATGCGCATATAGCGACTTATAGACCGATAAACAACAGTAGCAGACAATACACTCACCTCGAAATAACAACTTGACATTAGATTAATCCCAAGCACCAGTGAATACTATCCACCCAAATTTATAGCCCATCCTGATCACATAACACAAAACAGCTGTACACATAACGACAAACCCGGAAGTGAAACACCGAAAACCCACGCCCCTTCACCAATCGTCACAGTATCCCCCACCAAAAGGCTGGCTTCCAGATAGCCTAACCCAAAACGACGAGGGCCGGCCAACGTGGGCGTAGTGGCGGCGGCCATCGTGGGCGTAGTGGCGGCGGCCATCATGGGCGTAGTGGCGGCGGCGGCCATCGTGGGCGTAGTGGCGGCGGCGGCCATCGTGGGGGTTTTCCTCCCCCTGTCTGCAGCCCCGGAGCAGTGGGTGGCTGTTCCTGCAGCACCAGGACCGTGGGTGTTCTCTCCGCGGACCTTCCTGAACACCCCGTTAGCTCCCCCCCAAAAATTACTTTGGGGCGCTTCCGGGATGCCCTCATCCTTCCTTCATAGAATTCCCGCGGACCCATTATAACTGGCCCTGAATGCCGCTTCGGTGGTTCAACCGTAGCATACGGCCGGAGACGTAGCCACCGCTCCTGTGGTGTCTCCGGCCGATTCAACCTCCCTCTCTCGCGACGGTGAGCTTCATCCAACGGGGCGCTATAGCTTGCCCCCCCGTGGAATTCACCCACCGTTCGTTGGCTCTGCTGGCTTCTTTATAGGCTTGGGATTCTGTCACGATGCTGGTACGGTGTAGCGTAATAAGCCATGTGCAGGAGCCGTTGTTGGTTTGCAGTGAAAAGTTTTTACTGTTTATACATGTTTAAAAATAATTTTACATTCTTTAAACAGACACAATTCCTGTACTGTGTTTATTCGGATAAAACACAAATGGCCTGTGTTTGATCCATTCATATTTCTGATTTGATTCAATGTATTTGATGTTTATTCAATAAATATCACAGGCTAAAAAGTAATTAGTACTTGAGTAGTTTTTGAGAGGAGTACTTTGTACTTTTACATTTTTTTTTGTACATTTTTAACACCAGTACTTTTACTTGTAATTGAGTATTATTTTAGCAACTACTTGTACTTGAGTACAATTTTTCAGTACTCTTTCTACCTTTGCTCATACCCCCATAAGGGCCTCAAGGTCACTATAATGATCCTGAAAAGTCGCCTGTCCTTTTTGTCACAGATATTGACAGAAAAAAAGATTATCCACCGAATTTCCAATTACAAAACGAACTTTACCTGCCTAATAGACCATTGCTATTGATGCCCGTTACAAAACTAACTTTACCGGCCTATTAGACCAGTGCTATTGTTGCCCGTTACAAAACTAACTTGCAAATGCTTCTCCACTTCACATTCACCTTTTCAAAGATATTGTATGAAAAAATGTTCAGCGTGAAGACATGTAGTTCGACATAATGTAAACAGCAATGCAGCACCTAGGAAATAAGTCAGTCCGCGCCCTCATCACCATTAGGGTGTTTTACCACAATATTTAGTCCTGGTGGTGTAAAGGTTGGTAATAATACAACTGTGCTGATTAATGCTACCAATGACTCCAACTCTAATTCTGTGAACCTTACTTTGGTTAATGTGAATACTCCCTCATAATGTAATCAGTATAATTAATAATAGTTCTATGAATCTTACTTTGGATAATGTGAATACTCCCTCATGATGTGAAGCACTTAAGGTTCTAGGATTGTTGCAACAAAAAAGTGACTTCCTAAGATGGAGTTGATTGATATTTGAAAAAAACCCAGATACAATTTAAAATGGCATGGTTTATTTGCAAGGTTATATCATATTCTTATTATTATAATATGAATATTTCAATTTTTAAACATCACATTTATTGTTGATACCAGTATATTGCAAAACCACTATTTTGTATGATAACAAGGCTGGGTGTTGAGGGCAGAATAAAAATCTACTGTGATTACTTGGAATTTTGACAAATCGATTTATCAGAGCGGTTCTAACATATCCACAAACATATAAATACAGTTGTTGAACAGACACTGTTTCACAAATGATCCTCTAAAGGGTCGTGTTAAATAAGTTATTAACAGATTAATAACAGACTTAGACCCTTTACTTAAACCTATATGTCATTATTTATAGAATTATCAGAGATTAGAAAATATAACCAATAATGAACATTGAGTTTTTTTAAACAGAAGCTTACATTTTAATGTCGTTGTCAAGTCCTTCTAATCATATTGTTGAAATATGTCTATATATGACAAGACGCTACTAAAATAATTAATGCAGATTGTTTTTGTATGTTATGGTTAAGTACTATCATTGCTATCATTTTCATTTAAAAGACAAAATACGTTTTGCAGTCATTTTGAACCATGGATAGAAGAAAGCATAAATCATTGGATTTATAAACGAACTCAATAGTGGTAGAAAGCAGGTAATTATGGATGCAAAATTATCAGTTGAAAAAATAAAACCAATATAGATAAATGGATTCCAAAAAAGTAGATAGTTGAAAACAACAATACCTAGAGTTGTTGCTGCTTTTTTTCAGACTTACTTGCCTGTACAGTTGTAGCACCAGACACACTGACAGCCCCTTTAGAAAATACCTTTCTGGCCTGTGACCTGGCTACTGCAAATATTCTCAAGTACAGTGTTATTATGACAGAACATGGGACAATCATTGAAAAAAAGATGTCTATTGCACTAACCCAGATATCTCCGTCATGTAAATAACACTCATCATAACATTTACTGGGTATCTGAACATTTACAAATATTTTTAGGAGAGCAGCGTCATACATAATGCAACAACCCCAAGTTATCAATATACAACATTTAGTTCTTGTTATTGTTACTTTCAGGTGATACAATAAAGGATCACACACAGCAACATAACGATCAATAGATATCAAGATCAAGTTGCCAACCGATGAAGATTCACATACAAACATAGTGTATAGAACTAAACCACAGAAATATTTTCCAGGAACCCAGCATGGTTCCATTATTGCAACAGAAATGGCTGGTATCGCTATGAGTCCCACCAGGAGATCTGATACAGCCAGAGAGAGGATGAGCAGGTTGGTTTGAGTCTGGAGCTGCTTGAAGTGAGAGATGGAGATGATCACCAGTAGGTTCAGAAATACTGTAACAGCTGAAATCAATGAGAAGATGATGTACAGTGTTACATAAATAGATGTTGAAATTGTCTTTTTTCTGCAAGAGGAGTTCCTGTCTTGATAACAGTATTGAGCATCTTCATGTTCCTCCATTTGTTATAGAGAATAAATTCCTGGTGCTGCTTGGTCCAGTGTGTGACCCTGTCTGGGCTGCCTCTCTTTTTATTTCTGTTTTACTGACAGACACTCCCCTCTGCACGCACACACACACACACACCCACTGGTACATTGCAGGGAATACGCTACTGACCAAACCAGGCAAGCGAACTCAGTACAGTGAACTCCAGCCTCTCACTCCGTCAGAACTCCCTCTGAAGCCATTCTACTGCTATCTGCGGTGGGCTTCGGCGTTCGTCGTCACCGGCGTTTTAGTGCCATCGCCCCCTCATCATCATATTGTCATGTCCTGTCAGTTGCACACATCTGGTGTCCATTCCCCAATTAGTAATGTTCTCCAAGTCTTTAGCGCTGCGCCGCTTATTTTGTTGTTTTACAAGTTATCCCGGTACATGTGTTGTAATAAGTTTTAGAGTTATTCGCTCGAATTAAAACTACAACTCTGCAGCATTCCTGAATCTGGATTCCTTCTTTACATTGACCTCACTGGGATACTACACACTCGTACTATATAGCACTAGATGGGGTCAGGAGAGGGAATCAGATGCAGGTTAGACTTTTAGTTATTGAAATATGTTCTCAGAGCAGCATCGCTTCTGATTGGTCCTCTAAAGTCGCCCATTTAGCAGCAGCAGGAGGACGCGGGACTTGGTTTGGAGGAGGCGGAACTTGGAGCCGGCTTGGATATTTTTTTTCTCAGGACTGGACGGCTTGGATATTTTTTTTAACAGGACTCAGGAGACATCACGAAATTAAATCCTTGCATATCGTTTTTTGTTGAAAATTGAAAGATATTAAAGTATTTGGATTAAAGTAACCATTGTTTTTCTATCGAGCTAGCTTAACTAACTAACGTAAGTAAGCTAACTCGCAATATTAGCTAGCTAGCTCGAAGACATCACAGGATCATAGCTAATATTAGCTTATCTTCTATTAATAGCCTGATGCAATGTGCAACTTTTACATGCAAGGTCATTCCATGATTTTACCGCACAGAGTGTGAAAAAGTTTTTCATCTTTTCAGACAAGCATGTTCTCTGGGAAAATTTTAAAGAATTCCCTCGTGTCTCATACATATTATTCCATAACTGAAAAATAGGCTCAACAGTTACATCATATATTCCCTGTACAAGCTTAAACACCTGAATCATATCTCCTGTGTATCTCCTAAATATGAGAGTCGGGAAACTTAATTTCCTCAATCTTTCTTCATAGGACAAGTTTTTCATTCCTGGAATTAATTTAGTAGCTCTTTTGAAATTAGGTCTACAATATGCTGCTCTCAGGGCATTTTGGCTACACACATTCTAATGCTGCTCTTAGAGCACCTTTTGAAATTAGGTCTACAATATGCTGCTCTAAGAGCATTTTGGCTAAACACATTCAAATGCTGCTCTGAGAGCCCCTTTTGACATTAGCAAAGATAAAATGCATGTATTTTCTTATTTCTACTTTTCTCCTTTGTGAAGCACATTGCACCGATTCTTTGTTGCTGCATGAATAAAAAAAACATAGTACAGCTAGATAAAAAAGAACGATTACTCCGGAGTATGCTATATCTATTTAATGGGGCTCATTTCTGCTTAGGAGCATTCTCACCAAATACAATTTAAATAAACTATTTCTGCAATTTCCAATTTGTTATTAAATGTCGTAAATAATGTATATTATTGTGCTGATTAATGCTACCACTGACTCCAACTCTAGCTCTCTGAACCTTAATTTGGATAATGTCAATACTCACTCATGTTGTAAGGGACAGAGCCCTGTCCCTCCATTCTATGGTGGGGCTGACACCTCCCCCGTTTCCTGAGAGGGAACAATCAGGGACATTGGAACCACCTGTGTTTCTCTCTCACCTGTTGTGTGTTGTCTTCGTTAGTGCGGGTATTTAAGTTAGTCCTTGTTTGTTAGTCTGTGCGGATCATTGTTGAAGGTATGTGGGTTTTTGGTTTTCTGGTTCTGTGTTTAATGCGGGTTTATGTTTGTTTATATTAATGTTGTGGGATCTGGGGGAAACTTTAGGGAAGGTGATTTTCATTAGTTGTTTCTGTTTGTTGAAGTTCTCGTTTCTAGTGCCTGTCCTGCCTGGATGAGAATAAAAACCCTTTTTTGGAAAAGCTTCTCTGCGATTGTGTCTACTCCTTGTGATCTGCATGGCAGACCCTGACACATGTGAAGCACTTAAAAACAACAGAATGTGTGTAAGTAACTTCCTAAAATGCAATTTATTGCTATTTGGAGAGAAACATAACAATTTTAAAAGACACTGGAATATTTACACGGTACTGTGATTTGTGTTTTATTATAATGTAATATTAATTTTTTTTTAATTTAAGAATCATATCGTTGTAACTAACCTACTTTACACCTAATATTCGTTTAGCTGTCACTTTAAACCATGGGTAAAAGAAAGCATAAATCATTGGATTGATAAAAGAATTCATAAGTGGCAGGAAAGTTATGATAAATGATGCTGAACTGTAACTTGAGAACATACAAAATAAATTAATTACTGGATTCCAAAAAAGTAAATAGTTAAATATAACAATACCTAGAGTTTTTGCTGCTTTTTTCTGAGACTTACTTGCTTTTACATTTTTAACACCAGACACAGTGGCAGCCCTTTTAGAAAATACCTTTCTGGCCTGTGACCTGGCCACCACAAATATTTTCAAATAAAGTGGTATAAATATTGAACATGGGACCACTACGGAAATCACAAAGTCAGTGATGGTAACCCAGAAATGTCCTTCAAATAAAAAACATTCTTTAAAACACCCATTGGGCACCTGTATGTTAACATATAGTTTTATGAGAACAGCGTCATATATTATACAAATACACCAGGTAATAGATATACAACACATAGTTCTTCTAATTGTAATCTTCGATTGATACATTAAAGGATCACACACAGCAACATAACGATCAATAGATATCAAGACCAAATTGCCAAGAGATGAAGATTCACTTAAAAACGTTGTATAGAGAAGAAGTACACAAAAATAACCCCCAACACCCCAGCATGATTCCATTATTGCTAGTCATTGCTGGTATCACAATGAGTCCTCCCAGGAGATCTGACACAGCCAGAGAGAGGATGAACAGGTTGGTTGGAGTTTGGAGCTGCTTGAAGTATGAAATGGAGATGATCACCAGAAAATTCAGAAAGACTGCAATCGCTGAAATCAATGACATTAAGGTGTACAGTGTTATATAAGTAGTTGTTGAGATTGAGTTCCTCTTGCAAGAAGAGTTTCGGTTTTTAAAACAGTATTGAGCTGTATTGTCATCCTCCATTTGTAATAAAAAAAAATATATATGTTGAGGTCCTCCTTTTTAATCCTGATATTGACCCTGTCCTCTGCCTTCTGACAAACTCTGAGCTCTGTCTCTCTTTTTATCCCTGACAAACTAGCAGACTTCCCTGCAAAAAGTCTCTGTGCACACCCTTACTCACTCAAACAAAGCATACACAAGAGAGCACACATGAACAAATAGTTGGATAAACAAATTATTTGTGTAAACATGATGTAATGTATCACATGGATGTTGCTTTAACCCCTTGATATTTTCTTCAGCCTTACTGACAGAGAGAACCACTGTAATGCAACGTTCAGTAATGCTTGAGGAAAGTTAATAAGTAAAGAGATACATTTAATGAACTAGTTTATACAAACAATTATTATTATCTATGAATATATACTTTTTTACAACCCCAATTCCAAAAATGTTGCGACAGTTTGGAAAATTAAAAAACACAAAAAGATCATTAGAAAATGTATTTCACCCTGTACACTAGTTGAAACACATTACCACATTATTTTATGTTTTATTATGTGAATTTTTTGTGGCCAAAATAAACAAATTTGATGAATGCTACAGAGGAAGGATGACAGAGCAGCAGCCCGCTGCCAGGGGTTTATACTCCAGCTGGAGCTGTATTTCTGCTTCCTGAACACAGTGCCCTTCGGGTGTGAGGAAGTGGCCGCTCTTATGGAAATGTGCGTGAGCTTTGGGATAATACTGCAACTATTCCAACCTCAGATTCATCCACCTCCACTATAATTGGAAGCGATAGGTCAGGGTGCGCCAGGACCTGCGTGAATGTGAACAGTGTTTTCAGCGTACTGAATCTGAGACAGCCCTCACATCGATACAGATGTAATGGGAGCTGCCACCAAAGCCCTGGATAAATGTACGATAGTAATTGGCAAACCCAATAAACTGCTCTACCGCTTTAACCGTGGTAGGAATGGGCCAATTACGCACAGCTTCACGCGATCGACCTCCATCTCCACTCGCTCCGTGGTAATGGGGGACCCAAGTGATGCATACTTTTTCTTGGGTACATACCTAAAGACATATCCCTACAATGCCTTCTACAAGTCACTAAAATCCAGTGAAATAAATGTGTATCAGTAACACATGTAGCTATAAAAACATGTAAATAGAGTCATGTAAATGTGTTATTAGATGCAATAATCTATTACAAAAAGACAGTCTGACATGATAAATCTATGTTTTTTAATATGTAGTACCTTACATGGAATTATACTTTTTAGCTCTAAACTGTGGGTAAAAGAAAGCATCAACTACTGGACTGATCTAAGAATTCCAAGTGGCAGAAACCTGATAGTAAATTATGCTAAACTGTAACTTGAAAAAACTTACTGGAAAAAATTACTGGATTGCAAAAAAAGTCAATTGTTTAAAACTACAATATCTACAGTTTTTGTTGCTTTTCTCTCAGACTTACTTGCTTGCATAGTTTTACCACAATACACAGTGGCAACCCTTATTGAAAATACCTTTATGGCATGTGATGTGGCCACCACAATTTTTTTTAAATACAGCGGTATGATGATAGCACATGGGTATAAGGAACCGGGGTTTGTCTGGGTCTAGTCAGAGTCTGACACTCCCCCGATCAACAGAGAGGGGGAGTCATCAGACTCGATCAACCTCACCTGAGTTCTGAGCACACCTGCCGGTAATTAGGTATGGGATATAGGTGTGCTCAGAGGCTCACTCATTGCGAGGTATTGTTCCTAGTGACTTGCTGAGCGTTTGATAGAGAGAATATTCATTGAAGTCTTCCCGCGTACCAGTCCTTTGCTCCGTGTCCCGGTTCCGTTTTGCTTAACCCTTCTGTTGTCTCCTAGTGATTCCCGAGTCCTGATCCTGTGCCCGTTTACCCGACTACGACCACGCCCGATCCCATTGTACCTCTGACTGCCTCTGATCTCTCCGTGTTGACCACTGCCTGCCTGACAACGATTAAGCCTACTGTTTGTCTGTACTTTAATAAAGCTTCGCGGTTCTGCGATTGGACCTAACTCTGTCGTCTGAGTATTCGTTACACCGGTCAACAACCTCAACCAGTCACACTCCAAACTCCAATACGGCCAAGACCAAAGAGCTGTCAAAGGACACCAGAAACATTGTAGACCTGCACCAGGCTGGGAAGACAGACCTGCACCAGGCTGGGAAGACAGAATCTGCAATAGGTAAGCAGCTTGGTGTGAATAAATCAACTGTGGGAGCAATTATTAGGAAATGGAAGACATACAACACCACTGATAATCTCCCTCGATCTGGGACTCCACGCAAGATCTCACCCCGTGTGGTCACAATGATCACAAGAACGGTGAGCCAAAATCCCAGAACCACACGGAGGGACCTAGTGAACGACCCGCAGAGAGCTGGGACCAAAGAAACAAAGGCTACCATCAGTAACACACTACGCCATTCAAATCCTGCAGTGCCCGACGTGTCCCCCTGCTTAAGCCAGTACATGTCCAGGCCCGTCTGAAGTTTGCTAGAGAGCATTTGAATGATCCTGAAGGGGATTGGGAGAATGTCATATGGTCAGATGAAACCAAAATATAACTTTTTGGTAAAAACCAGAGGGAGGATGAGCAGGTTGGTTGGAGTGTGGAGCTGCTTGAAGTGAGAGATGGAGATGATCACCAGTAGGTTTAAAAATACTGTCACCACTGAAATCAATAAAAAGATGATGTACAGTGTAACGGAAATAGTTGTTGAGATTAAAGCCTTTTTGCAGGAAGAGTTTCTGTCTTCATAACAATATTGATCATTGGTGTAATCCTCCATTTGTAATAACTGGTAAAAATGTTGAGATCCTCCGGCTGTCAGGTCAGCCTTCTGACAAACTCTGAGCTCTGCCTTTCTTTTTATCCCTGACAAACTAACAGACTCTCATGTTCAGAGTCTCCATGCACCCAGACATACACATGCACACACTCTGCTTTCAGAGTTGCACGTGCACGCTCACACACTAAGACAAAACATACACAAGCACACATCTGAACTAACATGACGATACACAAGTGATTAGTGAAAAAATTATTTAATGTATTACAGGATCGGATGCTGCTCTAATCACCTAGACACACAGTCACCTCTTCAAGTCTCTTTCGTTCAGAAGGTAGTGTTTGTGTCACGATTGAAAAAACAGATTCGTAGGACAGAGGCGCAGATTGAACAAATTGGTTTAATAATAAAATCTAAACTGGACAGGAACGAAAACAAAAGCAGACAGGTACTAAAGCAGGAACAGAAAAAACGCAACCAGAAACGGACAAACTGGATACAAGAGGAAAGCAGAAACTGAAATAGGGTCCGATGATGAGGCTAAACAAACCAAAACAGGTGTCTGTGCAGAAGTGAGGAAGATCCACAGGCCAGAAAGTGACAGTACCCCCCACCAAAGGCACAACTCCAGCCGCAAGACACAAAACCAAAGTCCTCAACACAAAGTAAAAAAAAAAACAAAAGGATGGAGGACTGGGAGAAAAGAACGGCAGCGGCACGGTGCAATGCCAAAGCCCACAGAGCCATACGTAAATATGCTCCGTGAGATGCCGGAACAGCAAACCCCATCAAAAAGCAGAACCAGAAAAGAATCCACCTTCGTAGGGGCAACCCTGGCGACCGACAGACCCAGTCGCTGGTACTCCTCAGTTGGCAGCTGCAGGGGCCGAACGGCCTTCTACCTCTGTCCTCTGGTACTCTGCACCCACCGTCATAGCTCTCCCCCAGACTTTGTCATATCATCACATAGCTTTGTTCCAATTTATGATATGCAGATGACACTAAAAGCACATCTGATGGGGTGTATCGCGCTTGTGCATAGAACACAATCCCTACTTGTTCTCTGGCGACGCCAAAAAGAGTCACTGGGGAGTGACCAGGCAGAACAACAATATTGCATTTATAATCCGCCGAACCCACACAGCGCTGACCAACTGCACCACCCTCTGTCACAGACTCGTACTTATAAACAGGATTTTCTGTCCATTGTATGTATATTGTGCATAAAGGTTAGAATCTCCACTTTCTAACAACGTTTTCCATTTTAAAATAGCTAAAACACACTGTTTTATTTGCAATTGAAAAGAATGCTAAAGGCGGACGATGACGTCATCATTGTTGCAAACACTTTTTAACCATAGCAATAATATATGATAATATTGTACTTACATCAGCCAAAGTCGATCGGTTTTCTTTTCCTATAGTCCCAGGGAGATTATTAGCATTGTTTATGACGCATAGTAATCCATAATAATCCATATTCGGTCGAGAATATACGTTTTTAACATTCAAGATGACATTTTTCACTGAAAACGGCAGCTTCCCGGGTCTGGACTGACGTCGAAATCGATGGTGAATGGCTAATCTCCAAGAGGGCGGGCTCTCAGTCGCCTGACATGTATTTTGTCCGTTTGGGAGGGGTTGGTTCACTCGGAGGAACGGAGCAGAAAGGACACCTCTCACAAAAATGAATGTATCTCAGTTAATAAACTAGCTAGAGACTCGAAACAAAGCCTGGCATGATGCTGAAACCTAGGGGAACACATGTGAGGTCGACCTGAGATTCAGAGTCTGAGATATACATTTTCAAAGTCACTGAAAAATTAAAATAAATAAAAAAACGGATGTTGTCTTTTTGTTTTAGCTCATGCCATATATTATGTGTTACATTATCCTTAATTAATTAAACATTTTCACAAAATTCAGAATTAAGTTTTCTTTTAAATGCCCTTTCCCAAATCTTCCTACATGGTTCTGTTCCAGAGCAATATCCATTTAGATTGGGGTCATTTTAGGCAGAAATTAAGATTTGGAGCCCTGTCTGGAACAGGTTAAAGCCAAAATTATGAAAATTGGGTCAAGGTTACATTATCTCTGAAGTCCTTCTGGTTGTGTTGCAAATCAAGTTGCTGACGATATTCTGGCTGCCACTTCGCCGACCCCTTGCCCTGACCCCTTCCCCCTGACCTCTTCCCCCTGCCCTGACCCCTTCCCCTGTCCTGCCCTTATTCTTTCCCCCAGACATCTGGTCAATAGTCTGACTTGGATTTTGATTGATAGACTCTGGACATAACACATGCATTTAATTATTATTATTATTATTTGTATTCTTAAAATGTTAATCCGACACAGCGAGAAGGGGCCTTGCCAGCTTGTGAGAAACCGTTGATAAAAAATGCATTTAATTTATTGACTCAATGGATAATTGATGTGAAGACCTTTATTATTGACATTGGAATCTTTCAAAGATTTGATCAGCAGATTGTTTTGACCATGTCTACATGCCTAAATCAATTGGGTTGCTGCTACGTGACTGGCTGATGAAAAAAATGCTTTAAAAAGTAGCTAAAAAGTTGTGCCTAATGAATTGGCCAGTAAGAGTATTAAAACACTACACCTACTGTCCTACAAGTTAAGGAATTATGCCAAGTAAACATGCTTGATCGCTGTCTTATGTTTAAATATACTTTTGTGTAAATCAGAGAAAGAAAGTATGCAATATAAAATATTACAATGATGCTAATAGTTTGTCAACAAATCAAGTTTATTCTATAAAGTCGTAACATTCAGATGTTTTCATTTCCTTTCCATTGTGAAAACAGGTATCAGTTTTTACTTTTTTCTTTAACATGTATTTAACCAGGTAGGCAGATTGAGAACAAATTCTAATTTGCAATGGCTACCTATGTCAAAGTATGTTTAGCTACATTAAAGAAGTCATTACAACAACAAAAACAATTCACATAATCAATGCTATTTTTTTAAACATAATAAACAATAACAGGAATATAACTATACATGTATTCTTTTTTTAAATACATTCACGTTTAAGAAAAGATAGAAGAAAGCATAACATATGGTGAGAAATAAATATGAGAAAACAGTTTACATATATTGTGGAATATTGTTAACTAGCCTAAAGATACATTGATTTATCCATGCTGAGCAAACATGGATAATTGTGTTTTGTTTTATTGTATTAGGTCATAATTAGCCAAGAACTACTTAATCACACAATAAACCTGTGTTTAGTATAAACTAATTACACTTTACACCAATAGTCTAACTGGTATGTTATATTTAACCTACCAGCTAGACTACATTTATATTTTTATATTTATGTTATCTTATATCATGCTACAATTTACCATCATGTTTGTGTTTGTGGAATGAACTAGCACATCATTTGTTAGATAAAGCCCAGAAATAAATATGATATATCATGCATATTATTTTCTCTTACCAAAGTAAATTCAATCCAGATAAATGCACAGTATATGAATCAATAACACAACACACAGCTATGATGATGACATGTAACTTAAGCAAGTAATGTATATATAGAAACTATATACAAGAACACAGTATGACATGGCTACTGTAGATACAGTACCATTTGAAAGGGTTAAGTGTGTCAATGATTTTGAATGATCATATCAAACTATTTAATGAAAACAATCTAACTATAAACACTTTACTTCATACCTAACACTTTTTTAGCTGTCATTTTGAACGATGGGTAAAAGAAAGCATAAATTAATGGATTAAGAAATGAATTCATAACTGGCAGAAAACACATGATGAATGATGCTGAACTAAAATTTAACAATGTACAAAATAAAACAATTACTGGATTCCAAAAAAGAAGATATGTGAAAATAATAATACCTAGTGTTTTTGTGGCTTTCATCTCAGACTTACTTGCCTGTACCGTTTTAACACCAGACACATTCACAGCCCTTTTTGAAAATACCTGTCTGGCCTGTGATCTGGCCACCAGAAATATTTTAAAATAAAGTGCTATAATAATTGAACATGGGACAACCATTGAAATAAAAAAGTCTGAGACAGCAACCCAGAAAAGTCCTTCAGATAAATAACATTCTTCAAAACACCCACTGGGCATCCTTATGTTTAAGTATAGTGTTATAAGAACAGCATCATATTCGATACAACAACACCAGGAAATTGATATACAACACATACATCTTCTAATTGTAATCTTTGAGTGGTAAGATAATGGATCACACACAGCAACATAACGATCAATAGATATCAAGACCAAGTTGCCGAGTGATGAAGTAGAACATAAATAAGTGATGTAGAGAAGCAACGGACATAAATACTGACTTGAGACCCAACATGATTCCATTATTGCTACAGTGTTTGCTGGTATCACAAAGAGTCCCACCAGGAGATCTGACACAGCCAGAGAGAGGATGAGCATGTTGGTTGGACTGTGGAGCTGTTTCACGTGAGAGATTGATATTATCACCAGCACATTCAAAAAGACTGTAACCGCAGAAATTAATGACAAAAAGATGTATACCGTAACGTAAAAAGTGATTGAGATTGAAGCCTTTTTGCAGGAAGAGTTTCGGTCTTGAAAACAATATTGAGCTGTATTGTCATCGTCCATTTGTAATAAAAGGTTCTTCTGGTCCTCCTGTTTGGTCCTGTGTGTGACCCTGTCAGGTCAGCCTTCTGACAGACTCTGAGCTCTGGCTCACTTTTTATACCTGACTGACCTTTGCAGCCTCCCCCTTACACACACACACACACACACACACACACACATACTTCCAGAGTGAACCAGCGTCATTTTTAAGTATTAGTAATTTTTTGAGCTCGTTAATAGTTAAGCAAATACATCTCATAAACTTCTTTATTATGTGTGCTTGACTGTGGTCAAGGACACATATTGTAATCTCACATATATATTATTATTATTATGTGTGCTTGACTATGGTCAAGGACACATATTGTAATCTCACATATATATTATTATTATTATTATTATGTGTGCTTGACTATGGTCAAGGACACATATTGTAATCTCACATATATATTATTATGTGTGCTTGACTATGGTCAAGGACACATATTGTAATCTCACATATATATTATTATTATTATTATTATTATTATTATTATATCAAATTTTGACCACCCCTACTCCTCCCACAGTTTTTGCAGTAGATAGACAAAAAATTGTCAAAATGTGCGTCCCGAAACCTATTTAGTTGCTATTGTTTTGTAGAAAGTTTCGTTATGTAGTTTACGAAATATTAACGATAATGTCGCTAATTAATCCCCATTGAAATACATTGACGGAATCTTCAAAACTAGAGTGTGAGAGCCCATTCAGCAGAAAATGTAGAGAACATTTGTAAACTGCTACTGCTGCCTGAGTTTCAACTCTTTACACACAAATGGCATATCAAAACGTTCATCTATTTGTGCTGTCACTCAAAATGTTCAAAGATAAGCTGTAACATATATATTTATTTCGTTATGTCCTTTTGTTTCCAACTTGCGCCTCCCCATAGACATCCATAGAAACGGTGATTTTCTCCACTCTAATTTGAAAGCGATTTTTGGTGTTTTTTTGTTCGTTTGTAAATTGTGATAGCGCCTACATTTCTGGGGTTACAGATACATGTTATACATCAAAATGTCCGCCTGGTTCTTAGGATTCTCATGATGTAATTGTTTAAACTGTGTGAGTAAAACTCTGGTTAGTAGAGCTAAAAGTATACGACCATGTCTGAATCTTTTGAACTGATAGACAGTGAAGCAGCATTTTCTGGTTGTTGATTGGCTAAATAGTAGGAACATTCTGGAAGGGGCGGGGGGGAAGGAGGCAGCGCGCTCTGATATCGATGAGAACAGCTGGTCCTCCTTACAAAGGCATAGCTGCCAGGCAACAGCCACAGACACTGCAATCAACAGCCACAGACATATCCTGCAGCAAAGAAAGAAAGAATGAATGGATGGGTAAGTTCTTTCTCTGGGTCCCTGTTTACACGTTAGCATGTTAGCTAGCGTTAGCGCGCTAGCTATCGTTAGCATGTTAGCTAGCGTTAGCTCGCTAGCTAGCGTTAGCTACTACTGTAAGTTTATGCATACATTCAGACAGCCTGCAGCAATGAATGGATGGGTAACTTCTTTCTCTGGGTCTCTGTTTACACGTTAGCATGTTAGCTAGCGTTAGCGCGCTAGCTATCGTTAGCATGTTAGCTAGCGTTAGCTAGCGTTAGCTACTACTGTAAGTTTATGCATACATTCAGACAGCCTGCAGCAATGAATGGATGGGTAACTTCTTTCTCTGGGTCTCTGTTTACACGTTAGCATGTTAGCTAGCGTTAGCGCGCTAGCTATCGTTAGCATGTTAGCTAGCGTTAGCTAGCGTTAGCTACTACTGTAAGTTTATGCATACATTCAGACAGCCTGCAGCAATGAATGGATGGGTAACTTCTTTCTCTGGGTCTCTGTTTACACGTTAGCATGTTAGCTAGCGTTAGCGCTAGCTATCGTTAGCATGTTAGCTAGCGTTAGCTAGCGTTAGCTACTACTGTAAGTTTATGCATACATTCAGACAGCCTGCAGCAATGAATGGATGGGTAACCTCTTTCTCTGGGTCTCTGTTTACACGTTAGCATGTTAGCTAGCGTTAGCGCGCTAGCTATCGTTAGCATGTTAGCTAGCGTTAGCTAGCGTTAGCTACTACTGTAAGTTTATGCATACATTCAGACAGCCTGCAGCAATGAATGGATGGGTAACTTCTTTCTCTGGGTCTCTGTTTACACGTTAGCATGTTAGCTAGCGTTAGCGCGCTAGCTATCGTTAGCATGTTAGCTAGCGTTAGCTAGCGTTAGCTACTACTGTAAGTTTATGCATACATTCAGACAGCCTGCAGCAATGAATGGATGGGTAACCTCTTTCTCTGGGTCTCTGTTTACACGTTAGCATGTTAGCTAGCGTTAGCGCGCTAGCTATCGTTAGCATGTTAGCTAGCGTTAGCTAGCGTTAGCTACTACTGTAAGTTTATGCATACATTCAGACAGCCTGCAGCAATGAATGGATGGGTAACTTCTTTCTCTGGGTCTCTGTTTACACGTTAGCATGTTAGCTAGCGTTAGCGCGCTAGCTAGCGTTAGCATGTTAGCTAGCGTTAGCATGTTAGCTAGCGTTAGCGCGCTAGCTAGCGTTAGCTACTACTGTAGTAATGAGTAATGACTGATAGGTTTAACACATTGTATACTATGGTGCTTGCAGCAGTAGTGTGTAGTCATGAGCAATGACTGATAGGTTTAACACATTGTATACTATGGTGCTTACAGCAGTGTGTATTCATGAGTAATGACTGATAGGTTTAACACATTGTATACTATTGTGCATGCAGCAGTAGTGTGTATTCATGAGTAATGACTGATAGGTTTAACACATTGCATACTATGGCGCAGCAGCAGCAGTGTCACCTCAGTTTGGCAGTTGATATCAGTACACAGTCGACTACGGGTGGCCGCAAGCACACATCATCACAATTTCTGCAGAAATTGTACGCTATCTAGTTATTATGTGTGCTTGACTATGGTCAAGGACACATATTGTAATCTCACATATATATTATTATGTGTGCTTGACTATGGTCAAGGACACATATTGTAATCTCACATATATATTATTATTATTATTATTATTATTATTATGTGTGCTTGACTATGGTCAAGGACACATATTGTAATCTCACATATATATTATTATTATTATGTGTGCTTGACTATGGTCAAGGACACATATTGTAATCTCACATATATATTATTATTATTATATCAATTTTGTCCACCCCTACTCCTCCCACAGTTTTTGCACTAGATGGACAAAAAAGGTGTCAAAATGTGCGTCCCGAACTCTATTTAGTTGGCATTGTTTTGTAGAAGGTTTCGTTATGTAGTTTACGAAATATTAACGATAATGTCGCTAATTAATCCCCATTGAAATACATTGACGGAATCTTCAAAACTAGAGTGTGAGAGCCCATTCAGCAGAAAATGTAGAGAACATTTGTAAACTGCTACTGCTGCCTGAGTTTCAACCCTTTACACACAAATGGCATATCAAAACGTTCATCTATTTGTGGTGTCACACAAAATGTTCAAATATAAGCTGTAACATATATATTTATTTCGTTATGTCCTTTTGTTTCCAACTTGCGCCTCCCCATAGACATCCATAGAAACGGTGATTTTCTCCACTCTAATTTGAAAGCGATTTTTGGTGTTTTTTTGTTCGTTTGTAAATTGTGATAGCGCCTACATTTCCGGGGTTACAGATACATGTTATACATCAAAATGTCCGCCTGGGTCTTAGGATTCTCATGGTGTAATTGGTTAAACTGTGTGATTAAAACTCTGGTTAGTAGAGCTAAAAGTATACGACCATGTCTGAATCCCATTCGTTTGACACAGACACTAAACAGGAGGAACATTCTGGAAGGGGCGGGGGGGAGGAGGCAGCGCGCTCTGATATCGATGAGAACAGGTGTTCCTCCTGACAAAGGCATAGTTGCCTGGCCACAGGCAAATACACTGCCAGGCAACAGCCACAGACATATGCCTGCAGCAATGAAAGAATGAATGAATGGGTAAGTTGTTTCTCTTGGTCTGTGTTTACATGTGAGCATGTTAGCTAGTTTTAGCGCGCTAGCTAGCGTTAGCGCGCTAGCTAGCGTTAGCGCGCTAGCTGGCGTTAGCATGTTAGCTAGTGTTAGCGCGCTAGCTGGCGTTAGCATGTTAGCTAGCGTTAGCGCGCTAGCTAGCGTTAGCATGTTAGCTAGCGTTAGCGCGCTAGCTAGCGTTAGCTACTACTTTAAGTGTATGCATACATTCAGACAGCCTGCAGCAATGAATGGATAGGTAAGTTCTTTTTCTGGGTCTCTGTTTACACGTTAGCATGTTAGCTAGCGTTAGCGCGCTAGCTAGCGTTAGCATGTTAGCTAGCGTTAGCATGTTAGCCAGCGTTAGCGCGCTAGCTAGCGTTAGCTACTACTGTAGTAATGAGTAATGACTGATAGGTTTTACACATTGTATACTATGGTGCTTGCAGCAGTAGTGTGTAGTCATGAGCAATGACTGATAGGTTTAACACATCGGATACTATCTTGCATGCAGCAGCAGTGTGTATTCATGAGTATTGACTGATAGGTTTAACCCATTGCATACTATGGTGCATGTTGCAGCAGTGTGTATTCATGAGTAATGACTGATAGGTTTAACACATTGTATACTATGGTGCATGCAGCAGCAGTGTGTATTCATGAGTAATGACTGATAGGTTTAACACATTTGTATACTATGGTGATTTAACACATTGTATACTATGGTGCATGTAGCAGCAGTGTGTATTCATGTGTAATGACTGATATGTTTAACACATTGTATACTATGGTGCTTACAGCAGTGTGTATTCATGAGTAATGACTGATAGGTTTAACACATTGTATACTATTGTGCATGCAGCAGCAGTGTGTATTCATGAGTAATGACTGATAGGTTTAACACATTGTATACTATTGTGCATGCAGCAGCAGTGTGTATTCATGAGTATTGACTGATAGGTTTAACACATCACATACTATGGTGCTTGCAGCAGTAGTGTGTATTCATGAGTAATGACTGATAGGTTTAACACATTGCATACTATGGCGCAGCAGCAGCAGTGTCACCTCAGTCTGGCAGTTGATATCAGTACACAGTCGACTACGGGTGGCCGCAAGCACACATCATCACAATTTCTGCAGAAATTGTACGCTATCTAGTTATGTGTGCTTGACTATGGTCAAGGACACATATTGTAATCTCACATATATATTATTATTATTATTATTATTATTATTATTATTATTATTATTATATCAATTTTGTCCCCGCCTACTCCTCCCACAGTTTTTGCACTAGATGGACAAAAAAGGTGTCAAAATGTGCGTCCTAACTCTATTTAGTTGGCATTGTTTTGTAGAAGGTTTCGTTATGTAGTTTACGAAATATTAACGATAATGTCGCTAATTAATCCCCATTGAAATACATTGACGGAATCTTCAAAACTAGAGTGTGAGAGCCCATTCAGCAGAAAATTTAGAGAACATTTGTAAACTGCTACTGCTGCCTGAGTTTCAACTCTTTACACACAAATGGCATATCAAAACGTTCATCTATTTGTGCTGTCACTCAAAATGTTCAAATATAAGCTGTAACATATATATTTATTTCGTTATGTCCTTTTGTTTCCAACTTGCGCCTCCCCATAGACATCCATAGAAACGGTGATTTTCTCCACTCTAATTTGAAAGCGATTTCTTGTGTTTTTTTGTTCGTTTGTAAATTGTGATAGCGCCTACATTTCTGGGGTTACAGATACATGTTATACATCAAAATGTCCGCCTGGTTCTTAGGATTCTCATGATGTAATTGTTTAAACTGTGTGAGTAAAACTCTGGTTAGTAGAGCTAAAAGTATACGACCATGTCTGAATCTTTTGAAATGATAGACAGTGAAGCAGCATTTTCTGGTTGTTGATTGGCTAAATAGTAGGAACATTCTGGAAGGGGCGGGGGGGAAGGAGGCAGCGCGCTCTGATATCGATGAGGACAGCTGGTCCTCCTGACAAAGGCATAGCTGCTAGACAACAGCCACAGACACTGCAATCAACAGCCACAGACATATCCTGCAGCAAAGAAAGAATGTATTAACGAATGAATGGGTAATTTCTTTCTCTGGGTCTCTGTTTACACGTTAGCATGTTAGCTAGCGTTAGCGCTAGCTATCGTTAGCATGTTAGCTAGCGTTAGCGCGCTAGCTAGCGTTAGCTACTACTGTAAGTTTATGCATACATTCAGACAGCCTGCAGCAATGAATGGATGGGTAACTTCTTTCTCTGGGTCTCTGTTTACACGTTAGCATGTTAGCTAGCGTTAGCGCGCTAGCTATCGTTAGCATGTTAGCTCGCTAGCTAGCGTTAGCTACTACTGTAAACGTTAGCATGTTAGCTGGGTCTCTGTTTACACGTTAGCATGTTAGCTAGCGTTAGCGTTTATAATGCTGTTTCGCGCTACTATGGTGCAGCTGCGTTAGCAGTTTCTAATGAGTTTCACTGATATGCTACACATTGTGCATGCAGCAGTAGTGTGTATTCATGAGTAATGACTGATAGGTTTAACACATTGTATACTATGGTGCATGTAGCAGCAGTGTAGCAGCATGTGTATTCATGAGTAATGACTGATAGGTTTAACACATTGTATACTATGGTGCATGTAGCAGCAGTGTGTATTCATGAGTAATGACTGATATGTTTAACACATTTGCATACTATGGTGGTTTAACACATTGTATACTATGAAAGCTGCAGCAGCAGTGTGTATTTATGAGTAATGACTGATAGGTTTAACACATTGTATACTATGGTGCATATAGCAGCAGTGTGTATTCATGAGTAATGACTGATAGGTTTAACACATTGTATACTATGGTCCTTGCAGCACTTTGTGTATTCATGAGTAATGACTGATAGGTTTAACACATTGTATACTATGGTGCATGCAGCAGCAGTGTCACCTCAGTTTGGCAGTTGATATCAGTACACAGTCGACTGCGGGTGGCCGCAGCACACATCATCACAATTTCAGCAGAAATTGTACGCTATCTAGTTATTATTATTATTATTATATCACTTTTGTCCCCGCCTCTCCTCCCACAGTTTTGCACTAGATGGACAAAAAAGGTGTCAAAATGTGCGTCCCGAACTCTATTTAGTTGGCATTGTTTTGTAGAAGGTTTCGTTATGTAGTTTACGAAATAACGATAATGTCGCTAATTAATCCCCATTGAAATACATTGACGGAATCTTCAAAACTAGAGTGTGAGAGCCCATTCAGCAGAAAATGTAGAGAACATTTGTAAACTGCTACTGCTGCCTGAGTTTCAACTTTACACAAAATGGCATATCAAAACGTTCATCTATTTGTGCTGTCACTCAAAATGTTCAAATATAAGCTGTAACATATATATTTATTTCGT
>CM055738.1:3517829-3728044 GCA_029465975.1 Dallia pectoralis | reverse complement strand
CACATTCACGCAGGTCCTGGCGCACCCCGACCTATCGCTTCCATTTATAGTGGAGGTGGATGTATCTGAGGTTGGAATAGTTGCAGTATTATCCCAAAGCTCACGCACATTTTCATAAGAGCGGCCACTTCCTCACACCCAAAGGGCACTGTGTTCAGGAAGCAGAAATACAGCTCCAGCTGGAGTATAAACCCCTGGCAGCGGGCTGCTGCTCTGTCATCCTTCCTCTGTAGCATTCATCAAATTTGTTTATTTTGGCCACAAAAAATTCACATAATAAAACATAAAATAATGTGGTAATGTGTTTCAACTAGTGTACAGGGTGAAATACATTTTCTAATGATCTTTTTGTGTTTTTTAATTTTCCAAACTGTCGCAACATTTTTGGAATTGGGGTTGTAAAAAAGTATATATTCATAGATAATAATAATTGTTTGTATAAACTAGTTCATTAAATGTATCTCTTTACTTATTAACTTTCCTCAAGCATTACTGATCGTTGAACATTACAGTGGTTCTCTCTGTCAGTAAGGCTGAAGAAAATATCAAGGGGTTAAAGCAACATCCATGTGATACATTACATCACGTTTACACAAATAATTTGTTTATCCAACTATTTGTTCATGTGTGCTCTCTTGTGTATGCTTTGTTTGAGTGAGTAAGGGTGTGCACAGAGACTTTGTGCAGGGAAGTCTGCTAGTTTGTCAGGGATAAAAAGAGAGACAGAGCTCAGAGTTTGTCAGAAGGCAGAGGACAGGGTCAATATCAGGATTAAAAAGGAGGACCTCAACATATATATTTTTTTATTACAAATGGAGGATGACAATACAGCTCAATACTGTTTTAAAAACAGAAACTCTTCTTGCAAGAGGAACTCAATCTCAACAACTACTTATATAACACTGTACACCTTAATGTCATTGATTTCAGCGATTGCAGTCTTTCTGAATTTTCTGGTGATCATCTCCATTTCATACTTCAAGCAGCTCCAAACTCCAACCAACCTGTTCATCCTCTCTCTGGCTGTGTCAGATCTCCTGGGAGGACTCATTGTGATACCAGCAATGACTGTAGCAATAATGGAATCATGCTGGGGTGTTGGGGGTTATTTTTGTGTACTTCTTCTCTATACAACGTTTTTAAGTGAATCTTCATCTCTTGGCAATTTGGTCTTGATATCTATTGATCGTTATGTTGCTGTGTGTGATCCTTTAATGTATCAATCGAAGATTACAATTAGAAGAACTATGTGTTGTATATCTATTACCTGGTGTATTTGTATAATATATGACGCTGTTCTCATAAAACTATTTGTTAACATACAGGTGCCCAATGGGTGTTTTAAAGAATGTTTTTTATTTGAAGGAAATTTCTGGGTTACTATCACTGACTTTGTGATTTCAGTAGTGGTCCCATGTTCAATAATTATACCACTTTATTTGAAAATATTTGTGGTGGCCAGGTCACAGGCCAGAAAGGTATTTTCTAAAAGGGCTGCCACTGTGTCTGGTGTTAAAAATGTACAAGCAAGTAAGTCTGAGAAAAAAGCAGCAAAAACTCTAGGTATTGTTATATTTAACTATTTACTTTTTTGGAATCCAGTAATTAATTTATTTTGTATGTTCTCAAGTTACAGTTCAGCATCATTTATCATAACTTTTCTGCCACTTATGAATTCTTTTATCAATCCAATGATTTATGCTTTCTTTTACCCATGGTTTAAAGTGACAGCTAAACGAATATTAGGTGTAAAGTAGGTTAGTTACAATGATATGATTCTTAAATTTGATAAATATTGGTGTATTATATCAGACTGTTGTTATAATTGATTATTTAATGTAACAATACATTTACTCTAGTTACATGTTTTTATACTTATATATGTAAATAATACAGTTTAATTTCACTGTTAATAATAGCCAGCACCATAAAATGGGAAAATGTATTCTTATGGAACCTTATTTACAACGGCTAGACAATGCCTCCTGGTTAAACTAGTGAACATATTAACTCCACAAATACCTCAAATACAAGAGTGTTACTAATATTTAGGAGCATAATACGTTTTTATTGTGATACCAGCAATGTCTGTAGCAATATTGGAACCATGCTGGGGTGTGGGGGGTTTTGTCTGTGTGTTGCTTCTAAACATCAGTTTTTGTGAAACTTCCTCTCTGGGTAATTTAATCCTGATATCTTTTGATCGTTATGTTGCTGTGTGTGATCCTTTATCTTACTACTCAAACATTACAATTAGAAGATGTATGTGTTGTATATCAATTTCCTGGTGTATATGATGCTGATCTTAAACTATAAAACTCTATGTTAACATACAGTGATTGTCCCATGTTCTGTCATTATACCGTATTTAAACATTTTTGTTGTGACCACATCACATTCCAGAAAGGTATTTTATATATGGGTTGCCACTGTGTATCATTATGTCAGACTGTCTTGTTGTAATAGATTATTGCATCTAATAACACATTTACATGACTCTATTTACATGTTTTTATAGCTACATTTGTTACTGATACACATTTATTTCACTGGATTTTAGTGACTTGTGGAAGGCATTAATATCTGTCTTTAGGTTGGTTGTATATTCCATAAAACAATATGCATCATTGTTGTCACGTTGAACAAGAAGTATTCTTGTAATGAACCTCAGGGAGACGGGAGTGGGTTCAAGCGCTATATTTAATAACGGTTGAACAGTAAACCAATAGTCGTTGTCTTGAAGTAGGCAGAGATGAAAGGAAAACATAAAAACTAGGCAGCACCCGGGCCAGGCAGTGTGCCTTTTGTGACAGAAAAGGTCACTCCGTCTCCCACTGTTTCCAGCGTATGGGTTCACCAGAGGGTCGAAGGTCTGACGCTCCCGCTATACACAAGGTGAGCACCATACTAACTGGATGTCCTCTGACACTCACACTGTTCTATGCATACACTTTCCACGTTTGTCTCCACATTCCCAGTGTAAGGCGCTAGTAGATTCAGGCGCAGCTTATTTATTGATTAAGTATTTGCACATTCTTTACGGGTTCCGCTGGTACCATTGACCTGTCCCTGATCCATTACGTCATTAGATAATAGACCGTTGGGGTCGGGCTTGGTAACTCAGGTCACGGTGCCATTCACGATGATAACGCAACACACACATACTGAAAAGATCACCTTTCATTTAATTGACTCCCCTATATTTTCTGTGGTATTGGGCATGCCGTGGCTCACCAAACATAACCCACGGTTCTCGCGGCCTCAGGGGACATTGACAGGGAGGTTGCAGGAGTTTCAGGGTAGGTGTTTAGCTGTTTCCGTCAATGTGACATCGGTTGAGAGTCCAGACAATGTCTGCTGTGCGCATTCCTCCCGAATATAGAGACTTGATTGTAGTGCTCTCCAAATAGTTGGCCCATCGACCGGGAGATTGTGTGATAGACCTACTAGATGGGCGCGTGTACGTGCCGTTGAATATTTGTTATCGCCTCATGTGCTGGGCTCACACATCGGTGTCATCAGGTCACCCTGGAATTGGTCAGACAGTGCGTCGTCTCACCAGTACATATTGGTGGCCGGGTCTGGCCAATGATGTGAGGTTATATGTCTCCTCGTGTTCCGTGTGTGTCCAGTGTAAGGAACATAGACATCTTCCGGCGGGTAGGTTACATCCTTGGCCCGTCCCACAGCGACCACCTCAGCACTACCAGGCCTGAATGTCTGTCGCTGTCTAATATCCTACTGGGTGTGTTGCAGATCAAGTTGCTATTGATAACAGACAGTTTTTGTCTGCTACTCGTCTGACCCCTCCCCCCTCATCTGATTGCTCTGGTGTATCTGGCCGTGCTTCTGACTTGGATTGGAGTCTGGACACAGCCAACAAGCAATTATTAATGACTACAATGTGTACTCTTATGCAAATTTGAGAATAATTTGGTTTCATTTAAAATAATGTGTGTGGTAATATGGTACCATAAATGCCTATGTGCATGTACTCAATGATAGTGCCATCTATATTAATTTGCAAAGGGTCTTTAACATTTCGGTTTCCCTTTTTCCTGTGCCTATGTACTTTAGGGTAACAGCCTGGTCCTTCCAACGGTAATAGTTTCATTGGAATTGCAAAGACAATCAAGATGCGCCATCTGCTGGTCATTGTGTTTTATCAAACACTGTCCCATTCTCTTCTAGTAGGTGTGGCCTTGGCGCTTCTAGTGTTATATGGTTTTTTCCCTTTCTAGGTGACAACATGCATCCGTATGCCTGGTCAACATCTCTCTTTAGATGTTGGCCCGCTACCTCAAGCTTAACATTGAGAAGACAGAGCTGTTCTTCTATTGTGGGAAGGCCTGTCCACTCTGGGACATATCTACGTTTGTTGAAAACTGCTTTGTCTCCTCCCCTCAGAGTGCAAAATTCTTCTGGAAATAATGCCATGTCACCCCACTTCTTCACACTCAAGACTGTCTCCCTGTGGAAGCACAAATCCGCTTCAAGTTTATGATTCGTGTCTAAGGAGCAACACGTGGAGCTTCTACCTTTTGGCAATGCTCAAATCTTACATTCCTACCCTACTCCTTGTGCTGCCTCATCTAGGCTCCTGGCTGTCTCTACTGGGCAGGTCCCAATTCACGCAGTCAAATCTCATCTCTCTCTGTCTGATTGGCTAAGACTGTTATATGTGGCCTGCTATAAATTTCCCCACCTGAAGACAGGCAGAATGAAAGATCAATGACAAATTCACTAGTGTGTTCATAAATTCATAAATTCATAACTTGTTCTACTGTATACCACCTTTAAAAATTACTACACAATATTAATAATAAATGAAAAAGACACGTGCGCATGCAAACACACACACATACACGTTCACTACATTGTTGTTTAAGGTAAAAAAAATAGCACATTGCATCAGCCAGACATAATTCAAGATTGTGACTGATGTAACTATGACAGTATCGAGTGGGTAGGGAACAACTCTTCAGAGATGATAGTTCAACTTGTTTGAGAAGTTTCACGAGTGGATTTGTAAGCAAGACTGGCAACTCTCTCAGCAATTCTGCCAATTAAAGGTGTTAAAGACAGACACACATCTTTTCCCCCAGAGTCTGATTAGGACCTAATGCAGCAAAAACAAGGTTGACCTGCAATGAACTGAAGTATTCTTTCAAAGTCATATGTTTATATTATTCGGTAATACAATAGTTTATTTTAGGGCCTATTACTTAGAGCAACTTGTCACATATACAACTAAATACCTATTCTATCATATTTAAATACTTGTAAATCCGTAACATTAGTTCAGCTGCCAAAGTGTCAACATTATAAAACTCATCTTCAAACTCACTATCATCTCTTTAGGCAAAACAATATTTCATTTTTTTTTAAGTTTTATTTGACCAGGGAGACACATTGAGACAAATATCTCCTTTTCAAGCGTGCCCTGGAAACATCAACTCAATACAATACATACAACACAATCACAATTAAAGACAGACACTTACAATTAACAGATATACTGAGAGTAATTGTCACAATCGATTAGCACAATTCTCACTATACAAATCTAATATATTTTTTTCAAACACAGAGACAGAACAGGTCCTACTGTTTATTAAGTCACCGGGGACAGGCAATCTCGTTGAATCTCGGGAATGCAAAGGTAGGCAGGATCACACAGTAAAGGCACACAGGAGTAGACAGGCCTGTAGGTCAGTAGGCAGGTGTAGGTTGGTAACTGGGACACAGCAGAGGTACACAGGAGTAGACAGGCCTGTAGGTCAGTAGGCAGGTGTAGGTTTGTAACGGGGACACGGCAGAGTTGGGGGATGACCCTACTCAGCTTGAATGGGTACCGGGCCAGCAGCTCTTGTCCCAATGATCCCTTGGACCACACACACCTCTTTTTTATCACCTGCCTGTTTTCCTGGCCAATGAATAAAACCACAAAGCAAAGCAAAGAGCTCAGAACTAGGGTTCTCTCTCGGCAGCTTAGGCTAATCATAACAGATTGTCGCAGGCCATTTATTTGTTACATTATAATACATTACCCATAGAAAATGAGTATTACATGCATTTCTTTAAAACTTTTAATGAAAGAAAATGTATATTTAATAATTTCTGTGACTCTTTTGGGTAGGTTTCAGATCAAACCTGGTTGTTAAAGGCAGAATCGGATGTGCATTGAAAGACACATCTAGGGAGTTGCTGCTATCAAGCAGGGCTTCAATTGTGAATTGGAATTCAAAAACTAGCTGAGAAAATACAGGGCAAAAAAGATTTCATAGCGACTTACTGGTCAGGTTAAATTTGCGAAGATATGCGTGTCGTCATCTGCATAGCAACAATAGGAAAAACTATGTGAAGAAATAACAGAACCAATGTACCCTCTGTATACAGAAAACAAGAGAGGGCCTAGAACTGAGCCCTGGGGAATCAAGTTGTGTATTATCTTATTTTTCTGCATCTCTTGAACATGTTGTATTTTTATTCAAGAACAATGAATGGAATGTTGTATTGACATTTTATTGTTCAGGTACAAGGCACAGATTGATGACATTTTCTTACTCTCCCAAATCTAAATCAAGGTAAGGCCTAAGAAAAGGTTAGCTTTGCAGAGCAATATCTGACGCTGTTGAACATTACCTCCTCAAATAAAAAGAAGAGGTGTGTGTGCGCATGCAAGCAGAGACAATAAAACCGTGAGAGTTCAGGCTTTGTCAGAAGTTTGACCCGACAGGGTTACACACAAGAGACACAGCAGAACCAGCAAGGGAGGCGATCTTAGCATGTTTTAGACTATATTGATACACTGATGAGTGAAAACATGAAATACCAATCTCCTAACAAGTGCACATGTCAAGATCTGAATAGATTAGAGAGATAGCAAAAACTCAGTTCTTGTAGTCAATGTGTTGTCTTGTGCCACAATAGACCTACTGACGGAATAACCCTTGTTAGCCGTGCACATCAATGAGCCTTGGATGCTCCACATGCTGTCGCCAGTTTGTCATTCCTCCCTCATTAGACCACTGCCAGTAAATATTCACAACTGCTAATCTGGTGCTCCTGCACATTTATTCAGCACACACAAAACATTTTAATCAATTAAATTTGAAACTGTCATGTAGCATCAGCTGATCTGCCTGCAACACAACCAGGGGCTCTCTGGATTGTTCAGCCACATGTTCCCAGGGCCAATCGGTCCTACAGGGTGGCCAGCAGGCATGGGTCCTCCGGATCTAGGTTAGAGGGTTTTAATGAAAGCATATCGGAAATAAGACATCAGGGAAAGGTTAGACAGTCCCGTTTTCTTTTCACCTAGTTCCCTACAGAGGAAGTGATGGCCCATTGAGGGAAGACAAACAATAGGAAATGTCCTGCTGGGTTTTTGTAAGCAGTAAAAGTCAGCGTGGTGTATGGCCAAAACACCAAATATAAGAGCATTCTTAGTCCCGACCCTTTGCATATTTAGCCTCCCACCTTCGAACATTGGAAGAAGGGTCAGGTGTGTCCTTTACCTTGGTAATTCAGGATACACTGAGGTAAGGCGACAAGCCGGTCGAGGGAATTCTTTTCTCTGGCAAACCAGATGCACCTCTTCATGGCAATTACATTCCCCCTCCACGGCGACTCCACCTATTGCCGAATCGGCACTATGTTGTCAGCAAGGCGAGGACCAACAGCATACCAGGCAGGGGGTCAAAATACTAGACAGCTGTTCAGTGTATACACAAGCAACAAGAATGTGAATTTATAAAACTATCCGACTAATAGCATAAGTTTTAACCACATCACTGTATCTGATTGGCCAAGTGTAGGCATATAACAGATCACAAAAGTCACTATCTGATACCATTGTAGTAGGCCTGAATGCCTCAGTGCTTCTATTGTTAAGAGAAATGGATGTTTCTGCATTGTGCAATAAACTGACTGATTTTCTATGACAGAATACAGCCTCATATCTTTTACCATGAAAACACAGATCCATGGGTCAATATGTCTGAACGCACATTTATCATCTGATATGTATTTCTGATCACCAGACAGCATACAAACACAGTCATTTCTACACAGGAGTTTTTTGATAGAACTTTTTTTCTGTTAAAAAAATCTATAATAATAATGTTAATAAACAAGTTTATGAGATGTATTTGCTTAACTATTAACGAGCTCAAAAAATTACTAATACTTAAAAATGACGCTGGTTCACTCTGGAAGTATGTGTGTGCGTGTGTGTGTGTGTGTGTGTGTGTGTGTGTGTGTGTGTGTGTGTGTGTGTGTAAGGGGGAGGCTGCAAAGGTCAGTCAGGTATAAAAAGTGAGCCAGAGCTCAGAGTCTGTCAGAAGGCTGACAGGGTCACACAAGCAGGAGGAGGACCTGACAGGGTCACACACAGGACCAAACAGAAGGCTGACCTGACAGGGTCACACACAGGACCAAACAGAAGGCTGACCTGACAGGGTCACACACAGGACCAAACAGAAGGCTGACCTGACAGGGTCACACACAGGACCAAACAGAAGGCTGACCTGACAGGGTCACACACAGGACCAAACAGAAGGCTGACCTGACAGGGTCACACACAGGACCAAACAGGAGGACCAGAAGAACCTTTTATTCCAAATGGACGATGACAATACAGCTCAATATTGTTTTCAAGACCGAAACTCTTCCTGCAAAAAGGCTTCAATCTCAATCACTTTTTACGTTACGGTATACATCTTTTTGTCATTAATTTCTGCGGTTACAGTCTTTTTGAATGTGCTGGTGATAATATCAATCTCTCACGTGAAACAGCTCCACAGTCCAACCAACATGCTCATCCTCTCTCTGGCTGTGTCAGATCTCCTGGTGGGACTCTTTGTGATACCAGCAAACACTGTAGCAATAATGGAATCATGTTGGGTCTCAAGTAAGTATTTATGTCCGTTGCTTCTCTACATCACTTATATATGTTCTACTTCATCACTCGGCAATTTGGTCTTGATTTCTATTGATCGTTATGTTGCTGTGTGTGATCCTTTATCTTACCACTCAAAGATTACAATTAGAAGATGTATGTGTTGTATATCAATTTCCTGGTGTTGTTGTATCGTATATGATGCTATTCTTATAAAACTATACTTAAACATAAGGATGCCCAGTGGGTGTTTTGAAGAATGTTATTCATCTGAAGGACTTTTCTGGGTTGCTGTCTCAGACTTTTTTATTTCAATGGTTGTCCCATGTTCAATTATTATAGCACTTTATTTTAAAATATTTCTGGTGGCCAGATCACAGGCCAGACAGGTATTTTCAAAAAGGGCTGTGAAAGTGTCTGGTGTTAAAACGGTACAGGCAAGTAAGTCTGAGATGAAAGCCACAAAAACACTAGGTATTATTATTTTCACATATCTTCTTTTTTGGAATCCAGTAATTGTTTTATTTTGTACATTGTTAAATTTTAGTTCAGCATCATTCATCATGTGTTTTTTGCCAGTTATGAATTCATTTCTTAATCCAATCATTTATGCTTTCTTTTACCCATCGTTCAAAATGACAGCTAAAAAAGTGTTAGGTATGAAGTAAGGTGTTTATAGTTAGAATGTTTTCATTAAATAGTTTGATCTGATCAGTCAAAATCATTGACACACTTAACCCTTTCAAATGGTACTGTATCTACAGTAGCCAGGTCATACTGTGTTCTTGTAATAGTTTCTATACATACATTACTTGCTTAAGTTACATGTCGTCATCATAGCTGTGTGTTGTGTTATTGATTCATATACTGTACAATTATCTGGATTGAATTTACTTTGGTAAGAGAAAAGAACATGCATCATATTATATATCATATTTATTTCTGGGCTTTATCTAACAAATTATGGGCTAGTTCGTTCCACAAATGCAAACATGATGGTAAATTGTAGCATGATATAAGATAACATAAGTATAAAATTAGTCTAAATATAGTCAACTGGTAGGTTAAATATAACATACCAGTTACACTATTGGTGTAAAGTGTAATTCGTTTATACTAAACACATGTTTATGGTTTGATTAAGTAGTTATTGGCTAATTATGACCTAATACAATTTTTGGCAACAAAACACATTCATTGTTTGCTCAGCATGAATCTTTAGAATAGGTAACCAATATAGGTAAACAGTTTTCTCGTATTTACTTTGTCACATTATTTTATGCTTTCTTCCATGATTGTATTTTATAAATGAATGCGTGTATTGTTACACTCATCTTATTGTTTATTATGTTTAAAAGAATAGCATTGATTATGTGAATCGTGTTCTTGTTGTAATGACTTCTTTAATGTTGCTAAATATACTTAGGAAGTCATCAGATGGCCGTTGCAAATGAGAATTTGTTCTCAATCGGCCAACCTGGTTAAATAAAGGTTGAAGGATAAAATAAAGACAAATTACTTTTCTCAGATACCTGTTTGTAAACTTGATGAAGATATCTGAACGTTAAGACTTTATAGAATAAACATGATTTGTTGACAAACTATTAGCAGTATTGTATTATTTCATATCGCATACTGTCTTTCTCTGATTTCTACAATATTATATTAAAACATAAGACCGCGATCATGCATGTTTACTTGGCATAATTCTATAACTTGTTAGTGTGGTGTTTCAATGGCCACTTCATTAACAGCTTTTTAAAGAATTTATTTTATCAGCCAGTCTCGTGGCAGAAACCCAATTGATTTAGGCATGTAGACATGGTGCAAACAATCTGCTGAAGTTTAAAGCACTCATCAGAATGGGCAATAAAGGTGATCTAATCTATGAAATATTCCAATTTCAATAATAACGGTCTTACCATATCAATCATATCAATTATCCATTGAGTCAATCAATTACATTAATTTTCATCAGCAGTTTCTCAAAAAGTACTTCACAAATCACTTATGCTTGAAACCCCAAATAACAACAGGGTTGATGCACAGTGGCTAGAATGAACTCTAAAACACATAAAAAATACTGTAGAGGTACCAGGCTTGGAGGAGTGGCAAGGCCAATTCTCGCTGTGCCGGATTAACATTTTAAGAATACAAATAATAATTATCATTAAACGCATGTGTTATGTCTAGAGTTTATGAATCAAAATACAAATTAGACCAAATGGACTGGAGCAATCAGGTCGGGGGAAAGAATCAGGGCAGGTGGATGGGGTCAGGGCAGGTGGATGGGGTCACGTGGATGGGGGCAGGGCAGGTGGATGGGGTCAGGGCAGGTGGATGGGGTCAGGTGTATGGGGGCAGGGCAGGTGGATGGGTTCAGGGCAGGTGGATGGGGTCAGGGCAGGTGGATGGGGTCAGGGCAGGTGGATGGGGTCAGGGCAGGTGGATGGGTTCAGGGCAGGTGGATGGGTTCAGGGCAGGTGGATGGGTTCAGGGAAGGTGGATGGGTTCAGGGCAGGTGGATGGGTTCAGGGAAGGTGGATGGGGGCAAGGCAGGTGGATGGGGTCAGGGCAGGTGGATGGGTTCAGGGCAGGTGGATGGGGGCAGGGCAGGTGGATGGGGGCAGGTCAGGTGGACGGGTTCATGCAGGTGGAGGGGTCAGGGCAGGTGGATGGGGTCAGGGCAGGTGGATGGGGTCAGGGCAGGTGGATGGGGTTGGCGAAGTGGCAGCCAAAATATCGTCAGCAACTTGATTTGTAACACAACCAGGACAAATAATTAATCCTTTATTGGGGGTGTCTTGCGAATTGTCTATAGTTTCTACCTGTTGTCTATTCCATTTGCACAACAGCATGTGATATTAATTATCAATCAGTGTTGCTTCCTAAGTGGACAGTTTGATTTCACAGCAGTGTGATTGACTAGGAGTTAAATGGTGTTTTTTAAGTGTTCTTTTTTTTTTTTTTTTTTTTTGCAGTGTATATTAACACTGGTTCTCTCTGCCAGTAAGGCCTGTCCTCAAGTAAGGCTTGTAGACAGTCTATGTGGCTATAGCAACATGCAGTCCTATTATTATTGACATCATGTTTTCACTTATTACTTGGGAATCGTAAAGTTAGTCCAAATGTGTGCTTGTGGGTGTTTTTGTCTGAGTTGGAGTGTGCGTATGTGTGTGTGAATGCACGTGCACGTGATCACGCAGGCGTGATTGAGAGCATGTCTATATCATTGTGTGAGTACATAGAGACTCTGTGAGTTAGTCAGAGATAAAAATTGAGACAGAGCTCAGAGTTTGTCAGGAGGCTGATCTGACAGGGTCAAACATCAGACCAAACAGGAGGAGGATCTCAACATGTTTTACTTTTATTACAAATGGAGGATTACAATGATGCTCAATACTGTTATCAAGATGGAAACTCTTCTTGCAGAAAGACTTCAATTTCAACAACTACTTATATAACACTGTACATCTTTTTGTCATTGATTTCAGCAGTTACAGTCTTTCTGAATGTTCTGGCGATCATCTCTGTCTCTCATTCCAAGCAGCTCCAGACTCCAACCAACCTGCTCATCCTCTCTCTGGCTGTGTCAGATCTCCTGGTGGGACTCATTGTGATTCCAGCGATGACTGTAGCAATACTGGAACCATGCTGGGGAGTTGGGAGTTATTTCTGTGCGTTGCTTCTTTACATCACTTCTTTATCTGAAACTTCGTCTCTCGGTATTTTAATCTTGATATCTATTGACCGTTATGTTGCTGTGTGTGATCCTTTATCTTACCACTCAAAAATAACAATCAGAAGATCCATATGCTGTATATCTTTTTCCTGGTGTTGTTGTATCATATATGATGCTGTTCTCGTAAATATCTATGTAAATGTACAAGTCTCCACAGGATGTTATGGAGAATGTTATTCACCCAAAGGTAATTTCGGGGTTAGTGTTGCTGACTTTGTGATTTCAAATATTGTCCCATGTTCCATCATAATAACACTCTATTTGAAAATATTTTTGGTGACCAGATCACAGGCCAGAAAGGTATTTTTAAAAAGGGCTGTGATTGTGTCTGGAGTTAAAACTGTTCAGTCAAAGTCATCTGAGGGAAAAGCATCAAAAACTCTAGGAATTATTATTTTCAACTATTTACTTTTTTGGAATCCAATACTTTTTTTATTTTGTATGTTCACAGGTAACAGTTCAGCATCATTCATCATCAGTTTCCTGCCACTTATAAATTCCTTTATTAATCCAATAATATATGCTTTGTTTTACCCATGGTTTAAAGTGGCAGCTAAACGTGTTTTGGGTATAAAGTAAGGTGTATTCAATAACCAGGGTTTGATTATTACTTTGATTAACACAGGTTTATTTTGTCAGACTATGTTGTTATAACAGCTTGTTTCATGTAACAACACAATTACATCTCTTTAGTTACGTGTTTTTATTAGCTGCATGTGTCACTGATACTGTTTATTTCATTGTATTTTATTGACTTGGGGAAACCATTGGAGTGAATTTTATTTTAGGTAGTCTTTCCATAATGCAAATGATGCATCAGTATTCTCATATAGATTAATAGTTAGTATGTTTTCTAAATTATTTACATTTCAGGGATCTTCTAATATAATCAATATGTTGATTAGTATCACTTCCCTAACCACTGTGCATCCGCCATATTCTGGTTTGCTCTTTGACATCTCAGTCTGGGTGTTTTGTAAAAGTAACTGCTGATGTAAAAATGGTCATCTTTAAATAATTGTGGTTAATTGATCACCATAATATTTTTTATAGAATACAAGCCTTCCTCCCTTTCCGTCATTAACATAAAATAATCTGTAATAATAGCCAGCACCTTAAAACATACTCTTACATAACCATGTTTCTATAAGAGTATGTATTCTCTACTGGCACCAGATCACTTTTATTGCAGTATTTAAGGTCTGCATACTGTCCATATTCTCAATTCATAATGTATTTTTTGTAGCTATTGTAAGAGACTGCCTCTGTTCCCCTCTATGCCAGTGTGGCCACTCCCCTTGCCAGCAGTGAGGAGTAATCAAGGACATTTCTGTCACCTGTGTGTGTGTTCTCACCTGGGTTCATTTGGCTCGTTAGTGTCGGTATATAGTTTGGTCTGTGTCAGTCTGTCAGTGTCGGGTCATTGTTAAAGGTACGTGGGGTTCTGTTTCTATGTCAGTGTGTCTTGTCAGTGGTTCATGTCTGGATGCTTGTTACCTGATTGTTTGTGTGGTGTTTTCAATACGTGTTCAGTGTAAGGCATAATTATCTGTTTGACCTTTGGTTTTGTTTCTTTGTTAAAGCTGTATTAGGGCTTCATTCTAAGTTCCTGTCTGGCCTGTGCTATAGACAAAATAAAGCTAAGTTCAAGAACCTCTGCAAGTGTGTCCTCAAACTCCTTAGAAGCCCAAACGTTACAGCTATGTATATTCTGTATTGTTGTAATTCAGTTTTTATTTTTATTCTTCTAACTATGTAGATGTTGATTGCCATGTCACAAGAATTTCATTATGCAGTTTGATGCTAGTCATTCTGTACACATGACAATAAAATACTTTGATGTGTACAACTGCTAAATGAGGCCTCTACTGCTGGGTAAACTAGTGAACATATATGCTGGACATCCCACAAAGTGCTGCTAATATTTAATACACCAATTATTAATTAAAAAAACATTTCAAATGATTGTGTTACTGCCTTCTGAGGTTTTAGTCATAAAGGCTATGCAGCCAGCTCATTCACTTTTATAGCTACTATTTCAAACAAGGTTATTTAATAAGTTCACAAACTTCTTATCAGACATTGTAGCACCGGTGAATAATGTAGATAATATAAGATGTGTTGACGTATCACAAAGCTTAGACACAAAGCCTCAACATAAATGTTTTAATTGTCTATGAATTGGGTTGATCTACGACCACATAGCAACTGGTGGCTGCAGAGGAAGTGTACGATGTATAAGCAACATCAGAACAGGAACAGATGGACTAACAATGATGGACAGTGGAATGAACCAATCACAGAGGACCAAAGGAACATCTGAGATAAAGATATACAGATGGAGGGAGGGGGGAAAGGGCAAAATATCAACACAGTGAAAAGGCAGAGGTGTAACACCAGAGAGAACAAATAATGAAATAGATACTTTGTACTTTTTAAATAACAATAAAGTGAATTAAATAGTTCACAAATTAATCTGTTTAAATATTAACACTGTTTCTCTCTGTCAGTAAGGCTTGAGGACAGTCTGTGGTTATTGCAACCTCCAGCCCAGTTGTAAAATACATCATGTTTTCAAAACATGTACTTGTGTATACTAATGTTCGTTCATATGTGTGCTTGTGAGTGTTTTGTCTGAATAATAATAAAGTGAACTTGAGAATTTACAATTTCTGCCAAAATTGTGGGGATGTGTGCTTGCGGCCACATGTAGTGGACTGTGTGCTAAATATCAACTGCCCAACTGAGGTTGACACTGCTGGTGCGTGCACTATAGTATGCAATGTGTTAAACCTATCCGTCACTACTCATGATTAGCCCTTCACGGTTATATATGTGGTCTGAAGGACCATTTTGGCGACTAAATTTGGTTTAGTGTTGCCTCACAAATGAATAAAGCTAGCGTGATACAGCCTACACACACAGCAGTGGCTGGAATGCTAGCTCGTTAAAGTTAGTTGTTTGAGTAAAATCTACCCAGTGATGCAGCCTACACATACAGCAGTAGCTAGCACCCTAACAGGCTAACATGCCAATGTTAGTTGTTTGAGTGTGAGCCTACACATGCAGGAGTTACTAGCTAGGGCAGTAAAACACGCTAACATGCGTTAGTTGTTTGAGTGTAAACTGCCCAGAGACAGAGCCAACACTTTCAACATACAGCAGTAGCTAGCTAGTTTGTGTAATCGGCCCAGCAACAATGGAAACGCATGGTCGTCATCTACCAGCTTTACTATCCAAACAATACATCTCAGTTTAAATAATTACACAGTTGCACTCAGAACTTGGCCTGCGTTTTAATGTATAATATGTCTCTGTAACCTCAAAATTGTAGGCGATACCACAGTTTACAAACTGGCAAAAAACAACCATCTAGCCACGCATTTCCAGAGGCTGGATTCAAAGCTTCAATGGCTGGAGCAGCGGCAGTTTACAAACTTTCTCATCAATTTCAGATAGAGCAGCTCTCACACTGTCACGCACTGATCGGCGTAGTGTGGAATAAGCCATGAGCAGAGTCGTCGAATCCAGTTCAATATAAGTATTTATTATAAAGAACACAAAACAAACCGAGAACGGCGGAAAACACTAAACTGTAGGACTGAAATGAAAATGCACATAAAGCGACTTAAACAAACATACTCCAATACCTCCAGTAGTGCAAACACACTCACCACATATAGCTTGTGACATCTAACAATGCTGAACAAGGACTGACTTGTTAGCTCCCCTTTTATAGCCCACTAGATGACAATACGAAACAGCTGAGTGACAAAGGCAAACAAGGAAGTGAATCACCAAATTACTGTGTAGCGACGCCCCCACACCACTCGTGACACACACACTATTCCTGAATGTTCCATCAATGTATTTCAAAGCTAGCTAGTCTGTAATCTGCCCAGCAACAATGCATTGGCGAATGAAAAACAAGCAAACAAAGACTCTGTGGCAATTAAAGTTAAAGTTCCGTCAATGTTTTAATAGCGAGCTAGAGTAATCTGCCCAGCAACATGGCAATGGCCAATGAGCAAACAGACTCCAGCCAACATTGTCTGTGTCAAGTCAATTAGATTCACCATTGGTTGTTTTCTCCCAGCTATAGACCCTTTTACAGCCCACGTGATCAAATAGTTGCGCGCAAATTTCGTCTCGGACTATGAAGTAAGTAAACATCTGACTTACTACACGTGTATACGACCTAAGCCTAAACAGGTTTTGAATGTAACTGAATGATATTAGCTGGCTGCTGACATTTTGAACACTGTTGGTACTGTGTATTTCGTGAAAATTGTAGTTTCAAACACTGGTTATGAGAACATGTAATGAGAATATGTAAAGGAGAGTAGGTTAAGCCTAAGTTAAACCTGAACGGACAGTAACACTGAAGCATAATTCTTTGTATGACTAAGCCCACAACACCAGATAATAGCCTACTTACCTCGCCATACAGGTGCAGTTCGCCGTGAGGACGTAGTTCTCTCGTTGGTTGATTATAACCCGAGTCTCATACATCGCTGTCTTGTGTCCTTGTCTAAGAAGAATTTCTGATTTCAACACACAAAACTCTGAGTTTTATATATATCTGGCCACTGTATATTTTGCCATCTGCTAATGACTTCTATCCACTCCACTATAGTACACAGATCTTGTAGCCGGATGCCATTTGATAAAGTCAACTTTTTGAAATAAGTTTCTCTGTCTGTCGCTTAATCCGCTCGAGTAGCTTCACACGCTGCTGATTCTCGCCATACTTCTGTTGCCAATATGCGCGCGCATACGTTGCTACGTCATCATTGTGTACAAACAGTAAAAGGGTCTTTACCATCAAAACTAAAAGTCTCACCGTTTAAATAATTACACAGTGGGACTCCTAAGAACCCGGCCGACACTTTAGTGTGTAATATGTCTCTGAAACTTCAGAACTGTAGGTGCCATCACAGTTTACAAACAGGCACAATCTAGCCACTCATTTGTAGAGGCTGTATTCAAAGCTATACATTGGCTCTCTATGGGGAGGTGCGAGTGGAAAACAAACATGCATAACGCGAAAATAAATAGTTATGATAAGGTTATATATCTATATATTGGCATTTGTAGTGAAAGCACAAAAAGCTGAACTAATGTATTGACATTCGTGTATGTGGACTTGGAACTGTAGGAGCAGCTCTCACGCTCTATTCCTCAACCTTGTTTGAGTAAAATCTACACAGTGATACAGCCTACACAAGCAAACTATAACAATCTGCCTTTTGGCAGATGACAGGAAGCAGACAATCGCAGAGAAGTTCAAAATCGTTTATTTTCCTTCACATGCAAACAGGCACTGGAACAGAAACTTAGAACAAACAAAACCAAGGATCAGGCTCATTCCGATAACATGTAACGTAACTCAAATATGTAAATAACCCCAATTAACACAGAAAACCCCCCAGAGAATACAGACATGCAACACGGACATGGAAACACCAAACCACAGACCAAACCAAGGACTCACTAAACACCGGAACTAATGACAGAAGACATGCAACCAAGAACAAGCAGACGTATACATAATTACCAACCAAGCCACCGTAGACACAGCAACACATACCAGAACAATGACCCGACAATGACACACAGAAAACCACTGAACTAAATTAAACTGGACGCAGGTGTGGGAGAAACACAGGTGTGGTGAATGTCACTTGATTCTCCCTCTCTCTAAAGGTGGGGGAGGTGTCAACCCCACCATGGAGCGGAGCAGAGAGACCGAAAGTCTGATCGTTACACAAACAGTGTTTGTTGAATAGATTCACGCATGGTCGTCTTCTACCAGCTATACCATAACTGAACATGGTCAAGTCCACATCATAATGATAATATATATGTGAGATTAAAAATTTGTGCTCACGTAATAAACTAGTTTACAAAAAATCTGTTTAAATATTAGCACTGGTTCTCTCTGTCAGTAAGGCTTGATGAAATAAAAATGTATATGGTTTAACATTGCATCATGTTTTTACAAGTTATGTGTGTCTGATAATGTAAATTCGTATGTGTGCTTGTGACTGTTCTGTCTGAGTGTGTGTATGTGTGTAAGGGGGGTGTGTGTGAATGCACGCGCACGTGATCACGCAGGTGTGATTCAAGGAAATGTTGTGTGTGTATGTGTTTGTCTGGGTGCATAGACACTTTAAACAGGGGTGTCTGTTAGTTAGTCAGGAATAAAAAGAGAGACAGAGCTCAGAGTTTGTCAGGAGGCTGACCTGACAGGGTCACACAACAGTCTAAACAGGAGGAGGATTTCAACATGTTCAGCTTTTTTACAAATGGAGGATTACAACAACACTGAATACTGTTTTCAAGACAGAAACTCTTCCTGTAGGAAGGCATCAATATCAACAACTACTTATATAACACTGTACATCTTAATGTCATTGTTTTCTGCAATTACAGTTTTTCTGAATGTTCTGGTGATCATCTCCATCTCTCATTCCAAGCAGCTCCAGACTCCAACCAACCTGCTCATCCTCTCTCTGGCTGTGTCAGATCTCCTGGTGGGACTTATTGTAGCACCAGCAATGACTGTATCTATATTGGAACCATGTTGGGGCGTCGGAGGTCATTTCTGTGCGTTGCTTCTTTACATCACTTTTTTATGTGAAACTTCATCTCTTGGTATTTTAATCTTGATTTCTTTTGATCGTTATGTTGCTGTGTGTGATCCTTTATCTTACTACTCACACATTACAATTAGAAGATGTATGTGTTGTATATCCATATCCTGGTGTTGTTGTATCATATATGATGCTTTTCTCGTAAATATCTATGTAAATATACATGTTACTAGTGGATGTTTTGAAGAATGTTATTTACTTGAAGGTCATTTTGGGGTTAGTGTTGCTGACTTTGTGATTTCAATGGTTATCCCATGTTCAATTATTATAACACTTTATTTGAAAATATTTGTGGTGGCCAGATCACAGGCCAGAAAGGTATTTTTAAAAAAGGCTGTGAATGTGTCTGGTGTTAAACCTGTTCAGGCAAGTTTATCTGAGAGAAAAGCATCAAAAACTCTAGGTATTATTATTTTTAACTATTTACTTTTTTGGAATCCAATCATTTTTTTATTTTGTATGTTCACAGGTAACAGTTTAGCATCATTTATCGTCAGTTTTCTGCCACTTATTAATTCATTTATTAATCCAATAATATATGCTTTGTTTTACCCATGGTTTAAAGTGGCAGCTAAACGTGTTTTTGGTATAAAGTAAGGGCTTTTCACTTACCAGGTTTGATTCGTACTTTGATTAACACAGGTTTATTATGTCAGACTGTGTTGTTATAACAGCTTGTTTCATGTAACAACACATTTACATTCACTTATAGCTACTATTTTAAACAAAAAGTTATTCAATTAGTTCTTTTAAGACCTTGTAGTAATAGCGTGTTATGTGGACAATAATAGACATTTTGACGTTTTACAAAGGATATACACAAAGCTTCACAGAAATGTTTAAATTGTCTATGAGTTTGAAAGCGTTGTTCTGCCAATCACTAAGGACAACAGACAGCTTGTATACAAGAAGAAATGTCCTTGGGTTGATCTACGACCACATAGAAACTGGTGGCTGCAGAGGAAGTGTACGATGTATGAACAACAGCAGAACAGGAACAGATGGACTAACAACGATGGACAGTGGAATGAACCAATCACAGAGGACCAAATGAACATCTGAGATACAGACATACAGATGGTGGGAGGGGAGAAAGGGCAAAATATCAACACAGTGAAAAGGCAGAGGTGTAACACCAGAGAGAACAAATAATGAAATAGATACTTTGTACTTGTTAAATAATAATAATAAAATAAATTAAGTAATTCAAAAATAAATCTGTTTCAATATTAACATCGGTTCTCTCTGTCAGCAAGGCTTGGGAAGAGTCTATGTGGCTATAGCAACCTCCAGCCCTGTTGTAAATTACATCATGCTTTCACAAATTACTTCTGTGTAATAATGTTAGTTCATATGGCTGATTGTGAGTGTTTTGTCTGAGTGTGAGTGTGTAAGTGTGTGTGTTGGGGGGTTGGTGGGTCTAAATGGTGACATGACACAGGCGTGATTGAGGGAAATGTTGTGAACGTGTGTATGTGTTTGTCTGGGTGCATAGAGACTTAAAGCAGGGGTGTCTGTTAGTTATTCAGGGATAAAAAAGGCAGACAGAGCTCAGAGTTTGTCAGGAGGCTGACCTGACAGGGTCACACATCAGACCAAACAGGAGGATTTGTACATGTTTAACTTTTTTTACAAATGGAGGATTACAAGGATGGTCAATACTGTTTTCACGACAGAAACTCTTCTTGCAGAAAGGCATCATTCTCAACCACTATTTATGTAACTCTGTACGTCTTCTTGTCATTCATTTCAGCGGTTACAGTCTTTCTGAACCTACTGGTGATCATCTCCATCTCTCACTTCAAGCAGCTCCACACTCCAACCAACCTGCTCATCCTCTCTCTGGCTGTGTCAGATCTCCTGGTGCGACTCATTGTGATTCCAGCAAGTACCGTAGCAATAATGGAATCATGCTGGGGTGTTGGGGGATATTTCTGTGCTTTACTTGTTTACATCACTTTTTTATCTGAAACATCCTCTCTTGGAATTATAGTCTTGATATCTATTGACCGTTATGTTGCTGTGTGTGATCCATTATCTTACCACTCAAAAATAACAATTAGAAGATGTATGTGTTGTATATTAATTTCCTGGTGTTGTTGTATCATATATGATGCTTTTCTCGTAAATATATATGTAAATGTACATGTTACTAGTGGATGTTTTGAAGAATGTTATTTACTTGAAGGTCATTTTGGGGTCAGTGTCGCTGACTTTGTGATTTCAAATATTGTCCCGTGTTCAATCATAATAACACTCTATTTGAAAATATTTGTAGTAGCCAGATCACAGGCCAGAAAGGTCTTTTCAAAAAGGACTGTGATTGTGTCTCGTGTTAAAACTGTACAAGCAAGTACATCTGAGAGAAAAGCAACAAAAACTCTAGGAATTATTATTTTCAACTATCTACTTTTTTGGAATCCAATACTTTCTTTATTTTGTATGTTCTCAGGTTACAGTTCAGCATCATTCATCATCAGTTTCCTGCCACTTATTAATTCCTTTATTAATCCAATAATATATGCTTTGTTTTACCCATGGTTTAAAGTGGCAGCTAAACGTGTTTTTGGTATAAAGTAATTTGTTGTCACCTACCAGGTTTAATTATCATTTTGATTAACACAGGTTTATTATGTCAGACTGTGTTGTGATAACAGCTTGTTTCATGTAACAACACAATTACATTCACTTTTCATAGCTACTATTTAAAACAAAATGTTATTCAATGAGTTCTTATCAGACCTTAATGCAAATTATGTAGACAATAATATACGTTTTGACGTTTTACAAAGCTTAGACACAAAGCATTAAACAAAATGTTTGGATTGTCTATAAATTCTAAAGCGTTGTTCTGCCAATCAGTAAAGACAACAGACAGCTTGTATAAAGAAGGAAATGTCCTTGGGTTGATCTACGACCACATAGCAACAGGTGGCTGCGGAGGAAGTGTACGATGTATGAACAACAGCAGAACAGGATCAGATGGACTAACAATGATGAACAGTGGAATGAACCAATCACAGAGGACCAAAGGAACATATGAGTTAAAGACAAACAGATCAAGGAAGGGGAGAAGAGCAAAATATTAACACAGTGAAAAGGCAGAGGTGTAACACCAGAGAAAACAAATAATGAAATAGAGACTTTCTCATCTCATCTCATCTTCAACCGCTTATCCGGGGTCGGGTCGCGGGGGTAGCAGCTCTAGCAGGGGACCCCAAACTTCCCTTTCCCGGGCAACATTAGCCAGCTCTGACTGGGGAATCCCGAGGCGTTCCCAGGCCAGTGTGGAGATATAATCTCTCCACCTAGTCCTGGGTCTTCCCCGAGGTCTCCTCCCAGCTGGACGTGCCTGGAACACCTCTCTAGGGAGGCGCCCAGGTGGCATTCGTACAAGATGCCCGAACCACCTCAACTGGCTCCTTTCTATGCAAAGGAGCAGCGGCTCTACTCCGAGTTCCTCTCGGATGACTGAGCTTCTCACCCTATCCCTAAGGGAGAGGCCAGCCACCTTTCTGAGAAAACCCATTTCGGCCGCTTGTACCCGCGATCTCGTTCTTTCGGTCATGACCCAGCTTTCATGACCATAGCTGAGGGTAGGAACAAAGATTGACCGGTAGATCGAGAGCTTTGCCTTTCGGCTCAGCTCTCTTTTCGTCACAACGGTGCGGTGAAGCGAATGCAACACCGCCCCCGCTGCTCCGATCCTCCGACCAATCTCCCGCTCCATTGTTCCCTCACTCGCGAACAAGACCCCGAGGTACTTGAACTCCTTCACTTGGAGTAAGGACTCATTCCCTACCCGGAGTAGGCACTCCACCGGTTTCCTGCTGAGAGTCATGGCCTCAGATTTAGAGGTGCTAACCCTCATCCCAGCCGCTTCACACTCGGCTGCGAACCGATCCAGTGAGTGCTGAAGGTCACCGACCGATGAGGCCATCAGGACCACATCATCCGCAAAAAGCAGGGATGTGACCATCAGCCCACCGAACGGGAACCCCTCCCCCCCATGACTACGCCTTGATATCCTGTCCATGAATATTACAAACAGGATTGGTGACAAAGCGCAGCCCTGGCGGAGGCCAACCCCCACCTGGAACGAATCCGACTTACTGCCGAGGACACGGACACAGCTCATGCTTTGAGCGTACAGAGATTGGATGGCCCTGAGAAGAGACCCCCTCACCCCATACTCCCGCAGCACCTCCCACAAAAGATCCCGGGGTACCCGGTCATACGCCTTCTCCAGATCCACAAAACACATGTAGACTGGATGGGCATACTCCCAGGCCCCTCCAGGATCCTTGCGAGAGTAAAGAGCTGGTCCGTGGTTCCCGGCCAGGACGAAAACCGCATTGTTCCTCTTCAATCTGAGGTTCGACTATTGGCCGAACCCTCCTTTCCAGCACTTTGGAGTACACTTTACCAGGGAGGCTGAGGAGTGTGATACCTCTGTAATTGGCACACACTCTCTGGTCCCCCTTTTTAAAGAGGGGAACCACCACCCCGGTCTGCCACTCCTCTGGCACTGTCCCAGACTTCCATGCAATGTTGAAGAGGCGTGTCAACCAAGACAGCCCTTCCCCACCCAAAGCTTTTAGCATTTCTGGACGAATCTCATCAGTCCCTGGGGCTTTGCCACTGTGGAGTTGTTTGACTACCTCAGCGACTTCCCCCAGGGAAACTGACGATGACCCTCCATCAGCCTCCAGCTCTGCCTCTGTACTAGAGGGCGTGTAGGTCGGATTCAGGAGCTCCTCAAAATGCTCTTTCCAGCGCCCGATCACATCATCAGTTGAGGTCAACAGTGTCCCATCCTTACTGTACACAGCTTGGATGGTTCCCCGTTTTCCCCTTCTGAGGTGCCGAACGGTTTTCCAGAAGCATTTTGTAATAGAGACTTTGTACTTGTTAAATAATAATAATAAAGTTAATGAACTAGTTCACAAATAAATCTGTTTAAATATTAACATTGGTTCTCTCTGTCAGCAAGGCTAGAGAAGAGTCAATGTGGCTATAGCAACCTCCAGCCCTGTTGTAAATTACATCATGTTTTCACAAATTACTTCTGTGTACTAATGTTTGTTCATATGGGTGATTGTGAGTGTTTTGTCTGAGTGTGAGTGTGTAAGTGTGTGTGTGTGGAGGGTGGGGGGGTGAATGCAGGCGCACGTGACAACGCAGGCGTGATTGAGGGAAATGTTGAGAACAAGGTGTATGGGTGCATAGAGACTTTGAGCAGGGGTGTCTGTTAGTTATTCAGGGATAAAAAGAGAGACAGAGCTCAGAGTTTGTCAGAAGGCTGACCTGACAGGGTCACACAACAGAACAAACAGGAGGAGGATTTCAACATGTTTAACTTTTTTACAAATGGAGGATTTCAACAACACTGAATACTGTTTTCAAGACAGAAACTCTTCCTGCAAAACGATATCAATCTCAACTATTAGTTACATATCACTGTACATCTTCTTCTCATTAATTTCAGCGGTTACAGTATTTCTGAACCTACTGGTGATCATCTCCATCTCTCACTTCAAGCAGCTCCAGACTCCAACCAACCTGCTCATTCTCTCTCTGGCTGTGTCAGATCTCCTGGTGGGACTCATTGTGATACCAGCACTGACTGTAGCAATAATGGAACCATGCTGGGTTCTTGGGAGATATTTCTGTGCTTTGCTTGTTTACATCAGTTTTTTATCTGAAACTTCCTCGCTTGGAATTATAGTCTTGATATCTATTGATCGTTATGTTGCTGTGTGTGATCCATTATCTTACCACTCAAAAATAACAATCAGAAGATCCATATGCTGTATATCTATTTCCTGGTGTTGTTGTATCATATATGATGCTTTTCTCGTAAATATCTATGTAAATATACATGTTACTAGTGGATGTTTTGAAGAATGTTATTTACTTGAAGGTCATTTTGGGGTTAGTGTTGCTGACTTTGTGATTTCAATGGTTATCCCATGTTCAATTATTATAACACTTTATTTGAAAATATTTTTGGTGGCAAGATCACAGGCCAGAAAGGTATTTTTAAAAAAGGCTGTGAATGTGTCTGGTGTTAAAACTGTTCAGGCAAGTTTATCTGAGAGAAAAGCATCAAAAACTCTAGGTATTATTATTTTCAACTATTTACTTTTTTGGAATCCAATCATTTTTTTATTTTGTATGTTCACAGGTAACAGTTTAGCATCATTTATCGTCAGTTTTCTGCCACTTATAAATTCATTTATTAATCCAATAATATATGCTTTGTTTTACCCATGGTTTAAAGTGGCAGCTAAACGTGTTTTAGGTATAAAGTAAGTTGTTTTCACTTACCAGGTTTAATTATCACTTTGATTAACACAGGTTTATTATGTCAGACTGTGTTGTGATAACAACTTGTTTCATGTAACAACACAATTACATTCACTTTTCATAGCTACTATTTCAAACAAAAAGTTATTCAATGAGTTCTTATCAGACCTTAATGGCAAATTATGTAAACAATAATAGACATGTTGACGTTTTACAAAGGATATACACAAAGCTTCAACAGAAATGTTTTAATTGTCTATGAGTTTGAAAGCGTTGTTTTGCCAATCAGTAAAGACAACAGACATCTTGTATACAAGAAGAAATGTCCTTGGGTTGATCTACGACCACATAGAAACAGGTGGCTGCAGAGGAAGTGTACGATGTATGAACAACAGCAGAACAGGAACAGATGGACTAACAACGATGGACAGTGGAATGAACCAATCACAGAGGACCAAATGAACATCTGAGATACAGACATACAGATGGTGGGAGGGGAGAAAGGGCAAAATATCAACACAGTGAAAAGGCAGAGGTGTAACACCAGAGAGAACAAATAATGAAATAGATACTTTGTACTTGTTAAATAATAATAATAAAGTTAATGAACTAGTTCACAAATAAATCTGTTTCAATATTAACATTGGTTCTCTCTGTCAGCAAGGCTTGGGGAGAGTCTATGTGGCTATAGCAACCTCCAGCCCTGTTGTAAATTACATCATGCTTTCACAAATTACTTCTGTGTACTAATGTTAGTTCATATGGGCGATTGTGAGTGTTTTGTCTGAGTGTGTAAGTGTGTGTGTTGGGGGGGGGGGTGTCTAAATGCAGGCGCTCGTGATCACGCAGGCGTGATTGAGGGAAATGTTGAGAACATGTGTATGTGTTTGTCTGGGTGCATAGAGTCTTTAAGCAGGGGTGTCTGTTAGTTAGTCAGGGATAAAAAAGGCAGACAGAGCTCAGAGTTTGTCAGGAGGCTGACCTGACAGGGTCACACATCAGACCAAACAGGAGGATTTCTACATGTTTAACTTTTATTACAAATGGAGGATTACAAGGATGATCAATACTGTTTTCACGACAGAAACTCTTCCTGCAAAAAGGCTTTAATCTCAACCACTATTTACGTTACACTGTACATCATCTTTTTCTCAATGATTTCAGTTTTTACAGTATTTTTGAACCTACTGGTGATCATCTCCATCTCTCACTTCAAGCAGCTCCACACTCCAACCAACCTGCTCATCCTCCCTCTGGTTACCAAAAAGTTCTATTTTGGTTTCATCTGACCATATGACATTCTCCCAATCCCCTTCAGGATCATTCAAATGCTCTCTAGCAAACTTCAGACGGGCCTGGACATGTACTGGCTTAAGCAGGGGGACACGTCGGGCACTGCAGGATTTGAGTGGCGTAGTGTGTTACTGATGGTAGCCTTTGTTACTTTGGTCCCAGCTCTCTGCGGGTCGTTCACTAGGTCCCTCCGTGTGGTTCTGGGATTTCGGCTCACCGTTCTTGTGATCATTGTGACCACACGGGGTGAGATCTTGCGTGGAGTCCCAGATCGAGGGAGATTATCAGTGGTGTTGTATGTCTTCCATTTCCTAATAATTGCTCCCACAGTTGATTTATTCACACCAAGCTGCTTACCTATTGCAGGTTCTGTCTTCCCAGCCTGGTGCAGGTCTACAATAGTGTTTCTGGTGTCCTTTGACAGCTCTTTGGTCTTGGCCGTAGTGGAGTTTGGAGTGTGACTGGTTGAGGTTGTTGACCGGTGTCTTTTATACTGATAACACGTTCAAACCGGTGCCATTAATACAGGTCACGGGTGGAGGACAGAGGAGCCTCTTAAAGAAAAAGTTTGTTAGCTCGTTAAAGTTATTTTTAGTAAAATCTAACCAGTGATACTGCCAACACATGCATTAGTTGTTTGAGTGTAAACTGCACAGAGATAGAGCCTACACATTTAACATACAGCAGTAGCTAGCTAGTTTGTGTTATCGGCCCAGCAACAAAGCAAACGCATGGACGTCTTCTAACAGCTTTACTATCCAAACAATAAATCTCAGTTTAAATAATTACATTGTGGGACTCCTTAGAACTAGGCCTATGCTGTAACATCAAAACTGTAGGCGATATCACAGTTTAATCACAGGCAAAAAACGACCATCTAGCCACGCATTTCTAGAGGCTGGATTCAAAGCTTTACAATGGCTGTCTATGGGGAAGCGCGAGTTGGAAACAAACTGGCAAGACCAAAAAATTATTTATGTTATGACATTTGTGTATGTGGACTTGAAACTGTAGGAGCAGCGGCCGTTCACAAACTCATCAATTTCAAACACTATTCCTGAATATTCGGTCAATGTATTTTATAGCTAGCAAGTATATGTAATCTGCCTAGCAACAAAGCAATGGTCAATAAAAACGTTTTTTAGAGTGAGCTGCTATCACACTCTATTCCTTGAAGTTCAGTCAATGTCTTTAATAGCGAGCTAGAGTAATCTGCCCAGCAACATGGCAATGGCCAATGAGCAAACAGACTCCAGGCAACATTCTGTGTCAGTCAATTAGATTCATCATTCGTCGTCTTCTCCCAGCTATACTATCAAAACTATGCCCACATGGAAAGAACCTATATAAACATATATGTTTTAATATAGGTTTTGATATATGTTTTTAATATATGTGACATATATAAAATTGGCCGTTTTCCTATATTATATGTACATATATGTGCATATATGCACCTATATGCACCTAACATATATGCACCTATATGCACCTAACATATATGCACCTAACATATATGCACCTAACATATATGCACCTATATGTTAAATTATTGAAATCCATAGCTACTATGCAACATAAATAAAAGCCCAAAATGTAGAAATGTACATTATTTATTTACTTAAGAACAATCAAATAGAACAAAAACAAGACAAAAAACTGAACATTAAAAAAACGATTTAACTTGTTAATCCTCTCAGCTGCGTGAGCTTCGAATTATAGATGTGCCTATCTGCCCACGGCTGGCTGCCGGCCACTTCTTCAATGTAGACAAACATACTAAGACAGTGTTGAACTTATGTTGCGCTCAACGGTAAATGCGTGAATTGGAAATAAACAGGCTATCTTTATTTTCAGAATCATTCGGAACAACTCAAACATGCTCACAGATCTTCAGCTGCTGCAGTCGACTAAGTCACTACGTCAAAGACGTATTACACTTAATACACAAACACCAAAACAAATCTGTTACCGTAATACAACGAGTAAGAGCGCAATACTTCAACAGACTTCATCAGGAACCCAAAGTGCTTACAGTACAGCTGCGATTGGAGACATCTTGTATGTACATATAGGTCTTATTTGTGGATATAAAGAAGCAATACAGGAGACCTATATGGCTTGTATCCTTACGAAACAAAAGTATACTTTAAGTTCATTTTTGTGAGTATACTTAAGTTTAAAAAGTATACTATTATTAAGGTACTAAAGTACTTATTTATATACTATTTTTATACTAAGTAGACTAAATTGGCCCACTTTTTAGTTTATTTAGTACACTTTAGAGTACACTTAGTTTATTTTAAGTATACTTTTAAATACTTTAAAGTAACCCGTGTAGTGTACTTTTAGTTTATGAAGTAGACTTCTTAAAGTACTTAAAAGTATACTTTTGTATACTTAAAAGTAACCTGTGTAGTGCACTTTCAGTTCATGAAGTACACTTCTTGAAGTACTTAAGTATACATTTGAATACTTTCAAGTGCACTTTTAAGTACTTCAAGAAGTAAACCTAATAAATGTTAATTTACTATGATTTACTAATAGATTTAAACACATAGTATAACTGTACAAGCCATGTTTGTCAAGTGAACCTTAAACAATACTCTAACAATCCGTGCCATGTGTCTGGTAGGAGTTCCACTTGAAACTTTAGAATATACTTTTGTCTTCAAGTGTAATTAACATCTTTAAAATAAAGGAAATACAGTACATATTCAAAATACCTAAATAAATCTTGATGCAAGACACACAATGTGTGGGTTTTCATAAATATTTTAATGAGATAATATTGTCAAAGCTACATTAAAGGGGGATAAACCAGCTATGAACACTTAAAATGTTGATATATACATTGTAGAACTATTTTGAACTCTAAATGTTAAAATAAACATGGTTATTTTATTTAACAATATGCTTCATTTTTGTACATGAAATGCATGCTCACATCTTTTCTGCCTTTACTTGTCTGAAGCATTCATTGTTGCACTTATTGTGCAAGATCCTCTGGACATCTTGCACTGTTATTTCTTCAAATTTCTCCCTAGCATGCCCTGTAAAAAAAACACAAGACAACAAGCAAACATGATTAATATATTTAACCTTTTATCGGAATTTGTGAAATTGCGCAATATTAAATTAGGATTCCAAATACACACTTGCGTGAAACATACCAAGGCAGATGAATTGTCGCCCCATTCACGTTCGTATTGTGTACATCTTCCTCTTCACTGCTGGGATCAGTTACGTCTTCCTCTTCACTGCTGGGATTGGGTACATTGTCCTCCATGCAGTTGGGATTGTGTATGTCATCATCCTCTTCATTACTGAGATTGGGTATGTCTCCCTCTTTGCTGTTGGGATCAGATACAGAGTATTCTGCATTGGCATTAACTTCCTCTGAAGCCTGAATAAATGAGAAAGGGTAAGGTACATCGTTTAATTTATACTATAGCCGTTAAATGCAACATCTTATAAACACCCAGCGTGTTACAATTTATAACACACAGCATCAAGAAAAAAAAAATTATCAGCAAACTAGTGGCTACATGGCTTATTAGGATAAAGTACATGTTCATTTTTTGTTCCCTGCCTCTTACAAACAAGCTACCTAGCAACCTTGCCTAATTAGTAACTGTAGCTACCAGTTACCTGAAAAACAAAAGATGCAGATAAAAGATAAGTAATTGTTAACAAGCGCTAGTTACGTGTTGTCTTCTTACATGCTCAGACGTAAATAGCGATCTAGCTAATGTTGATGTGAGCATTAACCATAGCCAAGTAGCTAGTTAGCTGTTCTCATATAGGCCTAGATAAAGTTAGAATTTAGCTCAAACTCACCTGTTCATTCCATCTGTACTTTGTCCTTTTTGGAATCCTTACACCTGGGTGCTCGAGTTTAAAGCGTAGTTTATGGCGACTGAAACATGCTGAAATATCTCCGGTTCAACATATATTTTGCTCGCGCGCAAGGAACAGGAAGTACCGTCGCTAATCAGCTCCGCCTACATCCACCTTCTTCTGATGCTTCATTGGACATTTTTCTCAGTTAATGCATGTAAAATATAAATTCAAATATATGTTAATGTCCTGTCTGTCCGGGGCTTTCATTCATATCAGACTTATAAATGTTCCTCATACAGCAAAGGCGGAATTAGGTCATAGACATTTTTATTAATACAGCAATTGATTATTATTAGTATAGCATATGAATATAGGGCTTCAAAATGTTTGGCAGTAATTATGATTTCAGCTTCAGTAACAAAAAATATTTAATGTGCAATGCATTTCATAGACATGAGTATTAGAATATACAAGATGGATCTAAAAAAATTACTTGTAATCTACTTAAAAAATATTTAGACCGTTTTTGCTGTATAATAAAAGAAAACGTACATCTCCAGAAGAAATGTGTAAAAACGTTTTTCGATTTGGTAGTTCAAGTAAGTTAACTATTTTCTAAATGTACTTTTTGAAAGTATATCATAACTAAAAGTGTACTAACCATTTTGTAGTATACTTGAATATACTTTTTTCTAAGCATACTTCTTAAAAGTATATCAAAAGTGAACTAAAAGTGTACTATTTTGTAGTATACATAGTATACTTTTTTTTCGTAAGGGATATATGCACATTTATGCACCTCAATTTTGACGATATGTGGCATATATGCGCATATATGCAGCATATATATTATCATATATGTGCATATATGTGGCATATATATTATCATATATGTGCATATATATTATCATAAGCACGAAAAGCTGAACTTATGTATTGACATTCGTGTATGTGGACTTGGAACTGTAGGAGCAGCTCTCACGCTCTATTCCTCAACCTTGTTTGAGTAAAGTCTACACAGTGATACAGCCTACACAAGCAAACTAACAATCTGCCTTTTGGCAGATGACAGGAAGCAGACACAATCGCAGAGAAGTTCAAATGGAATCGTTTATTTTCCTTCACATGCAAACAGGCACTGGAACAGAAACTTAGAACAAACAAAACCAAGGATCAGGCTCATTCCTAAAACATGTAACGTAACTCAAATATGTAAATAACCCCAATTAACACAGAAAACCCCCCAGAGAATACAGACATGCAACACGGACATGGAAACACCAAACCACAGACCAAACCAAGGACTCACTAAACACCGGAACTAATGACAGAAGACATGCAACCAAGAACAAGCAAACGTATACATAATAACCAAACAAGCCACCATCGACACAGCAACACATACCTTAGAACAATGACCCGACAATGACACACAGAAAACCACTGAACTAAATACAAGCACTAACGAGGAACTGGACGCAGGTGTGGGAGAAACACAGGTGTGGTGAATGTCACTTGATTCTCCCTCTCTCTAAAGGTGGGGGAGGTGTCAACCCCACCATGGAGCGGAGCAGAGAGACCGAAAGTCTGATCGTTACACAAACAGTGTTTGTTGAATAGATTCACGCATGGTCGTCTTCTACCAGCTATACCATAACTGAACATGGTCAAGTCCACATCATAATGATAATATATATGTGAGATTAAAATATTTGTGCTCACGTAATAAACTAGTTTACAAAAAATCTGTTTAAATATTAGCACTGGTTCTCTCTGTCAGTAAGGCTTGATGAAATAAATATGTATATGGTTTAACATTGCATCATGTTTTTACAAGTTATGTGTGTCTGATAATGTAAATTCGTATGTGTGCTTGTGACTGTTCTGTCTGAGTGTGTGTATGTGTGTAAGGGGGGTGTGTGTGAATGCACGCGCACGTGATCACGCAGGTGTGATTCAAGGAAATGTTGTTTGTGTATGTGTTTGTCTGGGTGCATAGACACTTTAAACAGGGGTGTCTGTTAGTTAGTCAGGAATAAAAAGAGAGACAGAGCTCAGAGTTTGTCAGGAGGCTGACCTGACAGGGTCACACAACAGTCTAAACAGGAGGAGGATTTCAACATGTTCAGCTTTTTTACAAATGGAGGATTACAACAACACTGAATACTGTTTTCAAGACAGAAACTCTTCCTGTAGGAAGGCATCAATATCAACAACTACTTATATAACACTGTACATCTTAATGTCATTGTTTTCTGCGATTACAGTTTTTCTGAATGTTCTGGTGATCATCTCCATCTCTCATTCCAAGCAGCTCCAGACTCCAACCAACCTGCTCATCCTCTCTCTGGCTGTGTCAGATCTCCTGGTGGGACTTATTGTAGCACCAGCAATAACTGTATCTATATTGGAACCATGCTGGGGCGTCGGAGGTCATTTCTGTGCGTTGCTTCTTTACATCACTTTTTTATGTGAAACTTCATCTCTTGGTATTTTAATCTTGATTTCTATTGATCGTTATGTTGCTGTGTGTGATCCTTTATCTTACCACTCAAACATTACAATTAGAAGATGTGTGTGTTGTATATCAATTTCCTGGTGTTGTTGTATCGTTTATGATGCTGTTCTTGTAAATATATTTGTAAATGTACAAGTTTCCAGTGGATGTTTTGAAGAATGTTATATACTTGAAGGTCATTTTGGGGTTAGTGTTGCTGACTTTGTGATTTCAAATGTTGTCCCATGTTCTATTATTATAACACTTTATTTGAAAATATTTTTGGTGGCCAGATCACAGGCCAGAAAGGTTTTTTTCAAAAGGTCTATCAATGTGTCTTTAGTTAAAACTGTTCAGGCAAATTCATCTGAGAGAAAAGCATCAAAAACTCTAGGAATTATTATTTTCAACTATTTACTTTTTTGGAATCCAATAATTTTTTTATTTTGTATGTTCTCTAGTTTTAGTTTAGCATCATTTATCGTCGGTTTTCTGCCACTTATAAATTCATTTATTAATCCAATCATATATGCTTTGTTTTACCCATGGTTTAAAGTGGCAGCTAAACGTGTTTTAGGTATAAAGTAAGCTGTTTTCACTTACCACGTTTGATTATTACTTTGATTAACACAGGTTTGTTTTGTCAGACTATGTTGTTATAACAGCCTGTTTCATCTAACAACACAATTACATCTCTTTAGTTATGTGTTTTAATTACATGTGTCACTGATACAGTTTAATTTCATTGGATCTTAATTACTTGGGGAAACCATTGGAGATACTTAGTTTTTAGGTAGTCTTTCCATGAAGCAAATGATGCATCAGTTTTGTCATATTGAATAATAGATAGCATGTTTTTTACATTAATTACATTTTGGGGATATCCTAATTGATTCAATAGGTTGATTAGTATCACTCTCCAGTGGCTGGACCTTATAATGGAGTCTTTCCTAACCACTGTGCATCAACCATATTCTACTTTGCTCTTTGACCTTTCAGTCTGGGTGTTTGTCAAAGTGACAACTGCTGATGTAAAAATGGTCATCAATAAATAAATGTGGTTAATTGATTGGTGTTCACTCTAATATTCCTAATAGAATACAGCCTTCCTCCCTTTCGGTCATTAACAAAAATGTATCAGTAATAATAGCCAGCACCTTAAAATCAGAATACATACTATTTTAGAACCATGTGTACAACTGCTAAATGTTGCCTATATTTAGACACCAACTATTGATTTAAAAACAATTCAAATGATTGTGTCACTGTCTTTTGAGGTTTTTGTCATAAACACTTTGCAGCCAACTCAACAAAAGGTTATTCAATAAGTTTACAAACTTCTTATCAGACCTTGTAGCAATGGCGAATTATGTAGACAATAATATACGTTTTGACGTTTTACAAAGCTTAGACACAAAGCATTAAACAAAATGTTTGGATTGTCTATAAATTCGAAAGCGTTGTTCTGCCAATCCCTAAAGACAACAGACAGCTCGCAAAAGAAGAAAATGTCCTTGGGTTGATCTACGACCACATAGCAACAGGTGGCTGCGGAGGAAGTGTACGATGTATGAACAACATCAGAACAGGATCAGATGGACTAACAATGATGAACAGTGGAATGAACCAATCACACAGGACCAAAGGAACATATGAGTTAAAGACAAACAGATCAAGGAAGGGGAGAAGAGCAAAATATTAACACAGTGAAAAGGCAGAGGTGTAACACCAGAGAAAACAAATAATGAAATAGAGACTTTGTACTTGTTAAATAATAATAATAAAGTTAATGAACTAGTTCACAAATAAATCTGTTTAAATATTAACATTGGTTCTCTCTGTCAGCAAGGCTAGAGAAGAGTCTATGTGGCTATAGCAACCTCCAGCCCTGTTGTAAATTACATCATGCTTTCACAAATTACTTCTGTGTACTAATGTTAGTTCATATGGGTGATTGTGAGTGTTTTGCCTGAATGTGAGTGTGTAAGTGTGTGTGTGTGGAGGGTGGGGGGGGTGACAACACAGGCGTGATTGAGGGAAATGTTGAGAACAAGGTGTATGTGTTTCTCTGGTGCATAGAGACTTTGAGCAGGGGTGTCTGTTAGTTATTCAGGGATAAAAAGAGAGACAGAGCTCAGAGTTTGTCAGGAGGCTGACCTGACAGGGTCACACATCAGACCAAACAGGAGGATTTCTACATGTTTAACTTTTATTACAAATGGAGGATTACAAGGATGATCAATACTGTTTTTTTCACGACAGAAACTCTTCCTGCAAAAAGGCATCAATCTCAACCACTATTTATGTAACGCTGTACATCTTCTTGTCATTGATTTCAGCGGTTACAGTCTTTCTGAATGTACTGGTGATCATCTCTGTCTCTCACTCCAAGCAGCTCCAGACTCCAACCAACCTGCTCATCCTCTCTCTGGCTGTGTCAGATCTCCTGGTGGGACTCATTGTGATTCCAGCAAATACTGTAGCAATAATGGAACCATGCTGGGGTGTCAGAGAATATTTCTGTGCTTTGCTTGTTTTCATAACTTTTTTATCTGAAACATCCTCTCTCGGTATTTTAATCTTGATATCTATTGATCGTTATGTTGCTGTGTGTGATCCTTTATCTTACCACTCAAAAATAACAATCAGAAGATCAATTTGCTGTATATCAATTTCCTGGTGTTGTTGTATTATATATGATGCTTTTCTCGTAAATATCTATGTAAATGTACATGTTACCAGTGGATGTTTTGAAGAATGTTATTTATTTGAAGGTCATTTTGGGGTTAGTGTTGCTGACTTTGTGATTTCAAATGTTGTCCCATGTTCAATTATTATAACACTTTATTTGAAAATATTTTTGGTGGCCAGATCACAGGCCAGAAAGGTATTTTTAAAAAAGGCTGTGAATGTGTCTGGAGTTAAAACTGTTCAGGCAAGTTTATCTGAGAGAAAAGCATCAAAAACTCTAGGTATTATTATTTTCAACTATTTACTTTTTTGGAATCCAATAATTTCTTTATTTGGTATGTTCTCAGGTTTCAGTTCAGCATCATCATTCATCATCAGTTTTCTGCCACTTATTAATTCCTTTATTAATCCAATAATATATGCTTTGTTTTACCCATGGTTTAAAGTGGCAGCTAAACGTGTTTTAGGTATAAAGTAAGTTGTTTTCACTTACTAGTTTTGATTATTACTTTGATTAACACAGGTTTATTATGTCAGACTGTGTTGTGATAACAGCTTGTTTCATGTAACAACACAATTACATTCACTTTTTATAGCTACTATTTCAAACAAAAAGTTATTCAATGAGTTCTTATCAGACCTTAATGGCAATTGATGTAGACAATAATATACATGTTGACGTTTCACAAAGGATATACACAAAGCTTCAACAGAAATGTTTTAATTGTCTATGAGTTTGAAAGCGTTGTTTTGCCAATCAGTAAAGACAACAGACATCGTGTATACAAGAAGAAATGTCCTTGGGTTGATCTACGACCACATAGAAACAGGTGGCTGCAGAGGAAGTGTACGATGTATGAACAACATCAGAACAGGATCAGATGGACTAACAATGATGGACAGTGGAATGAACCAATCACAGAGGACCAAATGAACATCTGAGATACAGACATACAGATGGTGGGAGGGGAGAAAGGGCAAAATATCAACACAGTGAAAAGGCAGAGGTGTAACACCAGAGAGAACAAAAAATGAGATAGATACTTTGTACTTGTTAAATAATAATAATAATAAAGTAAATGAACTTGTTCAAAAATAAATCTGTTTAAATATTAACATTGGTTCTCTCTGTCAGCAAGGCTAGAGAAGAGTCTATGTGGCTATAGTAACCTCCAGCCCTGTTGTAAATTACATCATGTTTTCACAAATTACTTCTGTGTACTAATGTTAGTTCATATGTGTGATTGTGAGTGTTTTGCCTGAATGTAAGAGTGTGTAAGTGTGTTTGGGTGGGGGGGGGGGGGGTGACAACACAGGCGTGATTGAGGGAAATGTTGAGAACAAGGTGTATGTGTTTCTCTGGTGCATAGAGACTTTGAGCAGGGGTGTCTGTTAGTTATTCAGGGATAAAAAGGCAGACAGAGCTCAGAGTTTGTCAGGAGGCTGACCTGACAGGGTCACACATCAGACCAAACAGGAGGAGGATTTCTACATGTTTAACTTTTATTACAAATGGAGGATTACAATGATGATCAATACTGTTTTCACGACAGAAACTCTTCCTGCAAAAAGGCATCAATCTCAACCACTATTTATATAACGCTGTACATCTTCTTGTCATTAATTTCAGCGGTTACAGTCTTTCTGAATGTACTGGTGATCATCTCTGTCTCTCATTCCAAACAGCTCCAGACTCCAACCAACCTGCTCATCCTCTCTCTGGCTGTGTCAGATCTCCTGGTGGGACTCATTGTGATTCCAGCAAGTACCGTAGCAATAATGGAACCATGCTGGGTAGTTGGGGGTTATTTTTGTGCTTTGCTTGTTTACATCAGTTTTTTATCTGAAACATCCTCTCTCGGTATTTTAATCTTGATATCTATTGATCGTTATGTTGCTGTGTGTGATCCTTTATTTTACCACTCAAAAATAACAATCAGAAGATCCATATGTTGTATATCTATTTCCTGGTGTTGTTGTATCATATATGATGCTTTTCTCGTAAATATATATGTAAATATACATGTTACCAGTGGATGTTATGAAGAATGTTATTTACTTGAAGGTCATTTCGGGGTTAATGTTGCTGACTTTTTTATTTCAAATGTTGTCCCATGTTCAATTATTATAACACTTTATTTGAAAATATTTGTGGTGGCCAGATCACAGGCCAGAAAGGTATTTTTAAAAAAGGCTGTGAATGTGTCTGGAGTTAAAACTGTTCAGGCAAGTTTATCTGAGAGAAAAGCAACAAAAACTCTAGGAATTATTATTTTCAACTATCTACTTTTTTGGAATCCAATACTTTCTTTATTTTGTATGTTCTCAGGTTACAGTTCAGCATCATTTATCATCAGTTTTCTGCCACTTATAAATTCATTTATTAATCCAATAATATATGCTTTGTTTTACCCATGGTTTAAAGTGGCAGCTAAACGTGTTTTTGGTATAAAGTAAGGTGTTTTTACTTACCAGGTTTAATTCGTACTTTGATTAACACAGGTTTATTATGTCAGACTGTGTTGTTATAACAGCTTGTTTCATGTAACAACACAATTACATTCACTTTTCATAGCTACTATTTAAAACAAAATGTTATTCAATGAGTTTACAAACTTCTTGTCAGACCTTGTAGTAATGGCGTGTTATGTGGACGATAATTGACGTTTTGACGTTTCACAAAGGATATACACAAAGCCTCAACAGAAATGTTTTAATTGTCTATGAGTTTGAAAGCGTTGTTCTGCCAATCAGTAAAGACAACAGACAGCTTGTATACAAGAGGAAATGTCCTTGGGTTGATCTACGACCACATAGAAACAGGTGGCTGCAGAGGAAGTGTACGATGTATGAACAACATCAGAACAGGATCAGATGGACTAACAATGATGGACAGTGGAATGAACCAATCACAGAGGACCAAATGAACATCTGAGATACAGACATACAGATGGTGGGAGGGGAGAAAGGGCAAAATATCAACACAGTGAAAAGGCAGAGGTGTAACACCAGAGAGAACAAAAAATGAGATAGATACTTTGTACTTGTTAAATAATAATAATAATAAAGTAAATGAACTTGTTCAAAAATAAATCTGTTTAAATATTAACATTGGTTCTCTCTGTCAGCAAGGCTAGAGAAGAGTCTATGTGGCTATAGCAACCTCCAGCCCTGTTGTAAATTACATCATGCTTTCACAAATTACTTCTGTGTACTAATGTTAGTTCATATGTGTGATTGTGAGTGTTTTGCCTGAGTGTGAGTGTGTAAGTGTGTGTGTTGGGGGGGATGTACGCCGCGTGACAACACAGGCGGGATTGAGTGAAATGTTGAGGACGTGTGTATGTGTTTGTCTGGGTGCATAGAGACTTAAAGCAGGGGTGTCTGTTAGTTAGTCAGGGATAAAAAAGGCAGACAGAGCTCAGAGTTTGTCAGGAGGCTGACCTGACAGGGTCACACATCAGACCAAACAGGAGGAGGATTTCAACATGTTTAACTTGTATTACAAATGGAGGATTACAATGATGATCAATACTGTTATCATGACAGAAACTCTTCCTGCAAAACGATATCAATCTCAACTACTATTTATATAACACTGTACATCTTCTTCTCATTAATTTCAGCGGTTACAGTCTTTCTGAATATACTGGTGATCATCTCTGTCTCTCATTCCAAGCATCTCCAGACTCCAACCAACCTGCTCATCCTCTCTCTGGCTGTGTCAGATCTCCTGGTGGGACTCATTGTGATTCCAGCAAGTACCGTAGCAATAATGGAACCATGCTGGGTAGTTGGGGGTTATTTTTGTGCTTTGCTTGTTTACATCAGTTTTTTATCTGAAACATCCTCTCTTGGTATTTTAATCTTGATATCTATTGACCGTTATGTTGCTGTGTGTGATCCATTATCTTACCACTCAAAAATAACAATCAGAAGATCCATATGTTGTATATCTATTTCCTGGTGTTGTTGTATCATATATAATGCTTTTCTCGTAAATATCTATGTAAATGTACATGTTACTAGTGGATGTTTTGAAGAATGTTATTTACTTCAAGGTCATTTTGGGGTTAGTGTTGCTGACTTTGTGATTTCAAATATTGTCCCATGTTCAATTATTATAACACTTTATTTGAAAATATTTTTGGTGGCCAGATCACAGGCCAGAAAGGTATTTTTAAAAAAGGCTGTGAATGTGTCTGGTGTTAAAACTGTTCAGGCAAGTTTATCTGAGAGAAAAGCATCAAAAACTCTAGGTATTATTATTTTCAACTATTTACTTTTTTGGAATCCAATCATTTTTTTATTTTGTATGTTCACAGGTAACAGTTTAGCATCATTTATCGTCAGTTTTCTGCCACTTATAAATTCCTTTATTAATCCAATAATATATGCTTTGTTTTACCCATGGTTTAAAGTGGCAGCTAAACGTGTTTTTGGTATAAAGTAAGGTGTTTTCACTTACTAGTTTTGATTATTACTTTGATTAACACAGGTTAATTATGTCAGACTGTGTTGTGATAACAGCTTGTTTCATGTAACAACACAATTACATTCACTTTTTATAGCTACTATTTCAAACAAAAAGTTATTCAATGAGTTCTTATCAGACCTTAATGGCAATTGATGTAGACAATAATATACATTTTGACGTTTCACAAAGGATATACACAAAGCTTCAACAGAAATGTTTAAATTGTCTATGAGTTTGAAGCGTTTTTCTGCCAATCAGTAAAGACAACAGACAGCTTGTATACAAGAAGAAATGTCCTTGGGTTGATCTACGACCACATAGAAACAGGTGGCTGCAGAGGAAGTGTACGATGTATGAACAACAGCAGAACAGGAACAGATGGACTAACAACGATGGACAGTGGAATGAACCAATCACAGAGGACCAAATGAACATCTGAGATACAGACATACAGATGGTGGGAGGGGAGAAAGGGCAAAATATCAACACAGTGAAAAGACAGAGGTGTAACACCAGAGAGAACAAATAATGAAATAGATACTTTGTACTTGTTAAATAATAATAAAGTGAATTAAATAGTTCACAAATAAATGTGTTTAAATATTACCACTACCTTACTGTCAGTAAGGCTTGAGGACAGTCTATGTGGTTATTGCAACCTCCAGCCCAGTTGTAAAATACATCTTGTTTTCAAAACATGTACGTGTGTATACTAATGTTCGTTCATATGTGTGCTTTTGAGTGTTTTGTCTGAGTGTGTAACTCTGTAGGGGTGTGCGTGTGTGTGGTGAATGCACGCGCACGTGATCACACAGGCATTATTGTGGGACATTTTGAGGACGTGTGTATGTGTTTGTGTCTGGGTACATAGAGACTTTGAGAAGGGGTGTCTGCTAGTTAGTCAGGATAAAAAGACAGACAGAGCTCAGAGTTTGTCAGGAGGCTGACCTGACAGGATCACCCAACAGACTAAACAGGATGTGGATTTAAACGTGTCTGGTGGTTTGTCCAAGTGACAGCTGCTGATGAAAATTGGTCATCATTAAATTGGTGTTCACTCTAATATTCCTAATAGAATACAGCTTTCCTCCCTTTCGGTCATTAACAAAAAAGTATCATTAATAATAGCCAGCACCTTAAAATCAGAATACATACTCTTATAGAACCATGTGTACAACTGCTAAATGAGGCCTCTACTCCTGGTTAACTACTGAACATTCTGATTATGTTTCATTTTGAGTACAGGATCGACTTATAGCGCATGATCTGTATGCCAAATGTGAGAAGTGTCTGTTTTTCAAGCGAGCAGTCTCTTTTCTCAGGTTCCACATTACTTCGGGAGGAGTGGAAATGGAGGTTGATCGTGTGTCGGCCATGCGTAATTGGCCCGTTCCAACCAAGGTTAAGACAGTACAGCGATATTTTGGGTTTGCCAACTACTACCGTAGGTTTACCAAGGGCTTTGGCATGGTAGCAGCTCCGATTACATCATTGTTAAAGGGGGGGCATCTTGTATACGTTGGTCGAACGAGTCAGACTGCGCATTCAGTACATTAAAAAATGCTGTTTACATCTGCGCAAGGTTTTGGCTCATCCTGGTCCATCGCTTCCGTTCATAGTCGAGGTTAATGCGGTGCTATACTGTCCCAACGCTCTGGCACAGTTTCAAAAGTCCGTCCCTGTGTGCTCTACTCGGGGAAACTCAGTGCAGCGGAACAAGACTAGGATGTAGGTGATATGGAGCTGTTAGCCTTAGTCAGAGCTCTGACAGAATAGAGACACTGTCTCGAGGGAGCGAAACACCCGTTTATAGTCTGGACTGACCATTGTAAGCTGGAATATGTATGGGCTGCGAGGAGGCTTAACCAGGTGGCCGTTGTTCTTTACCCGGTTTGAGTTTACGTTATCGTACATTCCGGGTACGAAGAACGTCAAGGCAGACGCACTGTCCCGATTATATGACACAGATGAGAGGCAGGTTGATAACTCACCTATTCCTTCCTGCTTCCTGTATAGTGGCACCAGTGATATGGGAGGTAGATGCGGACATCCAGCGAGCGTTACGAACAGATCCGTCTTCCCCTCAGTGCCCCGTGCCGCTGGATGTCCGTGATCACCTCATATGATAGGCCCACACATCGGTGTCATCAGGCCACCCTGGCATTGGTTGGACGGTGCGTGGCCTTACCCAATAAATATTGGTGACCTAGTCTGGCTTAGGATGTGAGGTTTTACGTTTGCTCGTGCTTTTGGCGGCTAAGTTACATCCGCTGGCCATTCCATAGCGACCATGGTCTCACTCACGATCATGTGTTGATTTTTTGACTGACCTCCCTCTCTCTCAAGGCAGCACTACAGTCCTGGTGTGGACCAGTTTTCAAAGGCCTACCAAATCCTGCCCCTGGGAGGTCTCCTGACGGCCCTGCAGAACGCCAAGGCTTTTTTTACACAAGTCTTCCAGCACTCTGGGGTTCCGGAGGACATTGTGTCTGATCGGGCCCCCAGTTCACCTCAAGGGTCTGGAGGGCGTTTATAAAATGCCTGGGGGTCTCGGTCAGTCTGACATTCGGGTATCACCCCGAAGCTAATGGGCAGGTGGAGAGGGTAAACCAAGATCTGGGGAGGTTCCTAAGGTCATGTTGTCAGGACTGGCCGGGGGAGTGGGCGGAGTTTCTGCCATTGGCAGAGTATGCTCAAAATTCATTCCGCCACTCCTCCACCAACCTAACACCATTTCAATGTGTCCTAGGTTACCAGCCGGTTCTGGCACAGTGGCAACAGAGCCAGCCCGACACCGGGGTACCGGCACGGAATGAGTGGTTCTGGCCACAATGCCAAAAGTTAGCTGCTGACCAGAGGCGCAGTGACGCACCTGTCTACGCCCCTATCAAATCTCCTCCCCTTGCACTCCTGGTTCAGTCTTGTCATCACTACACCTGGTGTTCATTTTCTCATTAGAGGAGTACTTAAGTTCCCTGTGTTTGGTCTTGTCTTTGTGTGAAATGTTTATATGTTACGTGTGTCCTTTTACTCTTCATAAAGGAGTACTTATTACATTCTGCGCTGCGACGCATCTCTTTCATTGTTAATGCATGGTTTATGCTCTACTGCGTTTATGGAACTTGTAGTTGGAAAATACAACAAAAGACACCCGGAATGCTATCTGTTCCTGTGCCTGGCTTCCTCCTTCCGATCGACCTACTACGATTGTGACAACTGCTTTGCAAACAACCCACCGATTTACATTTAAATTAAAAATGGCAATGGCCCTCAATTGCCCACTTTATGAGCCTGTGATTCAAAAAGAAGAGACAGGATAATAATAATAATAATAATACGTTTTATTTATATAGCGCCTTTCCAGGGCTCAAGGACGCTTTACAATTCAGGACATAAAACAGTAAGCAATAATAACAAACATTACCACCAAAAATACACAGAAGGACAACAACAGTTAAATACAAACTACAAATAACACTTAGAGAATAAGTGGGTTTTGAGTAAGGATTTGAATTCAGATAGAGTACAGACATAGTGGAGTGATTGAGGGAGATGAAGGAATATGTTTGACTACAACTAAACTATGGTAATAGGCTACATTCAAGTTTGTTGACCCAATAAATCTTTATCTTCTGCCAAGATAAATACCATCCATCCAGTTCGGGGGTTTAACATGGATGATGGTCAGAGAAGACCAACAGTCATTTTAAAATAACTGCTGGTGGCCTGGGGTTTCAAAAGGAACCACATGAGGTGGAACACTTTCATCTAGAACTTAACTTTCAGCAGTGCCAGAGGGAAACGACATATGAAACACAGTGTCAAAACCAAAATAAATGAAACTTTGGTTTTGTAAACAAGTTTTCTAATAAATAGTACTTAATGAAATGTACAAGTGGGAAAAAAACATTACTAATCCTTGAAGCGTACACCGGTTTTCTCTATCAGCAAATGCTGAAGAATATTCTAGGTGATAACAACCACATCAGATCATGTGATACATTACATCAGTTTTCACAAATGACTTGTTTTCCGATCGTTTGTTTAGATGTGTGCTCTTTTGTGTCTTTTTGTGGATGTGTTTGCGTGTGTGTGTGTGTGTGCGTGTGTGTGTGTCTGTGCATAGAGACTCTGAGCATGGGAGTAGCTGTCAGTAATTCAGGGATAAAAAGGGAAGTAGAGTTCAGAGTTTGTCAAAAGGCTGACCTGAGGGTCATACACAGGACCAAGCAGGAGGAGGATCTCAACATGTTTACCAGTTATTACAAATGGAAGATTACAATACTGCTCAATACTGTTTTAGAAACTCTTCTTGCAAAAATGATTTGCAACCAACGCCTATTTACATTACAACATACATCTTCTTCTTATTCATTTCTGTGGTCATAACCTTTTTGAACCTATTGGTGATCATCTCCATCTCTCACTTCAAGCAGCTCCAGACTCCAACCAACCTGCTCATCCTCTCTCTGGCTGTGTCAGATCTCCTGGTGGGACTCATTGTGATACCTGCAAATACTGTAGCAATACTGGAACCATGCTGGGGTGTTGGGGGATATTTCTGTGCGATACTTATGTATATCACATTTTTAAGTGCTTCCACATCTATCAGCAATTTGATCTTAATATCTATTGACCGTTATTGTCAGGGTTGTGATGAGGAAGAACCCAAATGCAGAACGATGACACGGCAGTCAGATGGCAAGTGAACAAATGGATGTTTTATTTGGAAAACAACTGATGGTGATGAGCAGACAGGAGCGGGGGTGAGGAGTGCCGGTGATGAAGGTGAATCCCAGGTGACGATATCCCAGAACGTGCAGGGTGTCCAGTGATTCTCCGAGTGCAGGAACAGAACAGGAACAAACTGTAACGGAGGAGGCGAGACAAGAGGTAAGTACGGGACACGGACTAACACGACACAAAACAACAAACAGCTCTCGATAAGACTAGAATTCTTCTGACTGAGACTTTATATGACCGAGGTCGACATACGTGACTCTAGGTAACAATCCGACGTCGGCTGGTTGTCAGGCTCTCCCTCTTATACCCTGGTGATTGAAGACTTGGTGCAGGTGTGTGATTACGGGAATGGTGACAGGTGCGTGCAGATGCCAACCTCTCCAGATCCACCAGAGGGAGACCTTACCCGGGTCCAGAGCGGGGAACTCTGACAGTACCCCGTCCCCCACGACCGCCACCAGGCGGTCCACCTGGGGCTCCTGGCTTCCGCCGATAGAAGTCCTGGATCAGGCTAGGATCCAGAATCAGACGCCGGGAAACCCAACACCTCTCCTCCGGACCGTAACCCTCCCAGTCTACCAAAAACTGGTAACCCCGCCCTCTGCTCCGAGAGTCCATAATCTTCTTTACCGTGAAGGCCGGGGCCCCATCAATCATACGGGAGGCGGCCGAGGAGGTGGGGGGAAGGAGGCGACAAAAGGACACAGGTTTAATGCAGGACACATGGAATGATGGGTGTACACGAAGAGACCGAGGGAGCTTGAGGCGGACCACAGTGGGGTTGATGACACGTTGGATTGGGAAGGGACCGATGAACTTGGGTGACAGTTTCCTGGACTCGGTGCGGAGGGGGAGGTCCCTGGTTGACAGCCATACCTTGTCTCCCACTGAGTAGGATGGTGCTGGAGTGCGTCGGCGGTTAGCCTGTTGCTGGTACTGATTTGAGGCTCTCAGCAGAGATATCCGGGCGCGATGCCATGTCCGGTGGCATCGGCGAAACTGCTGCTGTATCGATGGTACGGCCAGGTCCTTCTCCTGTGATGGGAATAGTGGAGGCTGATAGCCGTAAACACACTGGAAGGGGGACATACCGGTCGCTGTAGTGGGGAGCGTATTGTGCGCGTACTCCACCCATGGGATCTGCTCAGACCAGGTCGTGGGGTTAGAGGAAGCCAGGCATCGTAGGGTCGACTCCATCTTTTGGTTGGCCCTCTCAGCCTGACCGTTAGTCTGAGGATGGAACCCGGAAGAGAGGCTGGCCGTAGCTCCAACGGCGGTGCAGAAAGCCCTCCACAAGGCTGAGGCAAACTGAGGACCACGGTCAGAGACAATGTCAACAGGAAGACCATGAATGCGGAATATCTCCCTTACCATAAGTTCCGCTGTCTCCTTGGCCGACGGGAGCTTGGGCAACGGCAGGAAATGAGCAAACTTGCTGAACCGGTCCACTACCGTTAGTACCACCGTGTTACCTCCAGACACGGGAAGTCCGGTGACGAAATCCATGGCCAGATGGGACCAGGGACGATGAGGGATTGGCAATGGCCTCAATAGTCCCACGCTGGGCCGGTTTGAGCCCTTGTTTTGCGCACACACTGGACAGGCCGCCACGTATGCCCGGGTGTCCTCACCCATGGCCGGCCACCAGAATCGACGGCGCAGAAAGGACATGGTACGTGCCACTCCAGGATGACAGGTCAGTTTAGACGAGTGGCCCCACTCCAGCACTGCCGGTCGCGTCCCCTCGGGAACAAACAGCCTACCCGGAGGGCCATTACCTGGGCCCGGGTCCCCCCTAAGGGCTGCCCGAACCTTCCCTTCGATCCCCCACTGGAGGGCTCCCACAACCCGTCTCAGTGGCAGGATGGTCTCTGGCGTCTTCCTCGTCTCCTCCTTCGAGAAGACCCTGGACAAGGCATCAGGCTTCCCATTCTGGGATCCGGGTCTGTAAGACAGGACAAAATCAAAGCGTCCAAAAACAGAGCCCACCTGGCCTGTCGGGAATTTAACCGTTTGGCTGTCCGGATGTATTCGAGGTTCTTATGGTCTGTCCACACCACAAACGGTTGTTCCGCCCCCTCCAACCAGTGCCTCCACTCCTCCAGGGCCAGCTTCACCGCAAGCAACTCCCTATTGCCAATGTCATAGTTACTCTCCGCCGGGGAGAGTCGGTGAGACAGGAACGCACAGGGATGAAGCTTGTTGTCCTCCTTGGTTCTCTGGGAGAGCACCGCCCGGCTCCGACTTCCGACGCGTCAACTTCTACCACGAACTGTAGAGACGGGTCTGGTTGGGAGAGGACGGGTGCCGATGTAAAACGCTCCCTGAGCTCCTGGAAGGCCGACTCAGCCCCAGGAGACCACCGGAACGCTCTGAGACTGGAAGTCAGGTCTGTTAGAGGGGCTGCAATCCGGCTGTAATTACGGATGAACCGTCTATAGAAGTTCGCAAACCCCAGAAACCTTTGCAGCTCCTTGCGGGAGTTGGGTCTGGGCCACTCCTGGACGGCCTGCACCTTCTTGGGATCCATCTTCACCTCTCCCTGGGCGATGATATAGCCTAGAAAGCTTGTGCACCTGGTGTTAAATTCACACTTCTCTGCTTTCACAAAGAGCCGGTTCTCCAGCAGCCGCTGTAGAACCTGGCGGACGTGCCTCTGATGTTCCTCCTGATTCTGTGAAAACACTAGGATGTCATCCAGGTAGACAAAAACAAAGCGACCCAGCATGTCACGTAACACGTCATTCACCAGGCACTGGAAGACAGCCGGAGCATTTGTTAACCCGAATGGCATTACCATGTACTCGAAGTGACCCAGTGGAGTGTTGAATCCAGTGAGCCATTCATCCCCCTCACGGATGCGGACCAGGTGGTAGGCGTTGCGTAGATCGAGCTTGGTAAACACCGTAGCGCCCTGTAAGGAATCAAAAGCAGTGTTCATCAGAGGTAAAGGGTATTTGTTCTTGACCGAGATGTTGTTCAACCCCCGATAGTCTATGCACGGCCTGAGTGTGCCATCCTTCTTCTTTACAAAAAAGAACCCTGCGCCCAGCGGAAAAGACGAGGGACGGATGATTCCAGCAGCCAATGAATCCTTGATATAGTTCTCCATGGCCTCCCGCTCTGGCCTGGAGATGTTGTAGAGTCTGCCCTTGGGTAGGGCGACCCCAGGCAGCAGTTCTATGGGACAGTCATATGGTCGATGAGGAGGTAGAGATAACGCCCGCTGTTTACTGAACACCTCACCCAGGTCGTGATAGGCGGGAGGTACAAGAGTGAGGTCAGGAACAGGCACCGAACTCTCCTGCTGAACACCCTGGGGACGAGCTGACTGAAGACAATTAGCCAGACAGAAATCACTCCAACTTAAAACACGGTTAGTGGACCAGTCGACCGTCGGATTGTGCTTTGCTAACCAGGGGTAACCCAGAACCACGGGTACTCTAGGAGACTTAAAAACAAGGAAACTGATCTGCTCTAAGTGGTTACCCGAAATTTGGAGCTGGACCGGCTCCGTCTTGTCCGTGATTCTGGCCAATAATCGGCCATCTAGGGAGTTAGCTTCAATAACCTCCTGAAGAGGAACTCTACGGAGTCCTAAAAGGTTTACCAGCTTGTGGTCCATAAAATTGTCATCAGCCCCCGAGTCAATGAGTGCCTCCACCTCCATCACTGTAGTGCCCCTTCTAACAGAAATCCTAAGCGGCGTCCGAGATATGTGGGAGGAGGGACCTAGACACTCGCTCGCTAGAATCCTCCTTACTTCTAGTGAGCGGAACCGTTTCCCCCTTCAATGGGCAAGACGATAGAAAATGGCCCGATTTCCCACAGTACAGACAGCTGTTGGACGTGCGTCTGCGCCGAAGCTCCGCCTCCGAGATCTGGTAACGGCCCAATTGCATGGGTTCGGGGTCAGTAATTCCCTCTGGGTTGTTGACTCTGGGACACGGGGCTCTCCCTGGTGCTGAAGCCTGTTCACGTCTCCGCTCTCTACTACGGTTATTAATCCGTGTGGTTAGCCGGATCAACTCCTCCAAGCCCTGTGCCTCCGGATAGGAGAGTAGCGTGTCCTTAATGTCCTCATTTAATCCATTGTAAAAGACGCCCTGTAGCGCCTCCTCGTCCCAGCCACTCTCCGCAGCCAGAACACGGAACTCGATGCCATACTCTGCTACACAACGTGAACCTTGGCGTATCGACAATAGTCGCTTCGAAGCGTCCTTACCCCGAACGGGGTGATCGAAAATCTTCCGCATCTCTGCGGTGAACAACTCACATGACTGGGTGATTGCGCCCTGCTTCTCCCATACGGCCGACGCCCACTCCAACGCCTCACCGCGTAGTAGCCCGAGTATAAAAGAAATCCTGGCTCTCTCGCTCGGGTAAGAACGGGGCTGTTGTTCAAACACCAGTCCCACCTGCATCAGAAACGAACGGCACCTGCCACTGTGTCCGTCGTATCTGTCTGGCATGGGGACCTGGGGCTCGCGGTCGGGAATCGACATGACCACCGAAACTGGTTCAGCCGGGCTGGGTGCCGGAGGCTGGGGTGGTGTGTTGAGATGCGCCTGAATAGCGGCAACGCTGTCCGACAGGGATCTCAGGTTGTCCACTATTCCTTGAAGCGAGGACTGGTGCTGGCCTAACATGGCTCCTTGGGATGATATCGCCTGGCGTACCGCGTCCAAGTTCGCTGGGTCCATGGTATGGTCGGATTGTTCTGTCAGGGTTGTGATGAGGAAGAACCCAAATGCAGAACGATGACACGGCAGTCAGATGGCAAGTGAACAAATGGATGTTTTATTTGGAAAACAACTGATGGTGATGAGCAGACAGGAGCGGGGGTGAGGAGTGCCGGTGATGAAGGTGAATCCCAGGTGACGATATCCCAGAACGTGCAGGGTGTCCAGTGATTCTCCGAGTGCAGGAACAGAACAGGAACAAACTGTAACGGAGGAGGCGAGACAAGAGGTAAGTACGGGACACGGACTAACACGACACAAAACAACAAACAGCTCTCGATAAGACTAGAATTCTTCTGACTGAGACTTTATATGACCGAGGTCGACATACGTGACTCTAGGTAACAATCCGACGTCGGCTGGTTGTCAGGCTCTCCCTCTTATACCCTGGTGATTGAAGACTTGGTGCAGGTGTGTGATTACGGGAATGGTGACAGGTGCGTGCAGATGCCAACCTCTCCAGATCCACCAGAGGGAGACCTTACCCGGGTCCAGAGCGGGGAACTCTGACAGTTATGTTGCTGTGTGTGATCCATTATCTTACCACTCAAAAATAACAATCAGAAGATCCATATGTTGTATATCTATTTCCTGGTGTTGTTGTATAATATATGATGCTGTTCTCGTAAATATCTATGTAAATGTACAAGTCTCCACAGGATGTTATGAAGAATGTTATATACTTGAAGGTCATTTTGGGGTCAGTGTTGCTGACTTTGTGATTTCAATGGTTATCCCATGTTCAATTATTATAACACTTTATTTGAAAATATTTGTGGTGGCCAGATCACAGGCCAGACAGGTATTTTCAAAAAAGTCTGCCAATGTACAGGCAAATAAGTCTGAAAGAAAAGCAGCAAAAACTCTAGGAATTATAATATTCAACTATTTACTTTTTTGGAATCCAATAGTTTTTTTATTTTGTATTTTCTCAGGTAGTAGTTCAGCATCATTTATCATAATTTTTCTCCCACTTATTAATTCCTTTATTAATCCAATAATATATGCTTTTTTCTATCCATGGTTTAAAATGACAGTTAAACGTATCTTAGCTGTAAAGTAAAGTAAGTAAAGTCTTTAGTTGCATTGTTGTAATTGCTAAATGTGATATATATATATAGGTTCAGTATGTCATAACTGTGTTGTTGTAATATCAAATTTTATGGTGCAATAATTTTAGTTACTTAGTCCACTTATTATTATTATTGTTATTATTGCTAAATGTGTTATTGATTAAAATGTATTTCAATGGATTTTATTTATTTGGGGAAGGCATTTGAAAAAATGTGTCTTTGGGTTGGATTTTCCATAAAGCAAATTATATGTTGGTGTGATAATGAATTATAATGAGTTTATATACAACAATGAATGACGTTTTAGTGGCTGAATTCCCTGAAACCAATGTAAAGCTGATGGTAAAAATGTATGATACGAGATAACATTGATGTACTATAATATATGCATTTTTATGGTATAAATATTCATATAAGTAGTTTGTGGTAAATAATAACATTATGCAATTATTGGAAGACTGTGTTCATTGAAAAAATAAACTATGTTCATTGATGAAACCATTTTTAAGGTTTGCACAGCATGAATCCATGAATATATGTAATGAGAAAATGTAATAAGTATGAAATTTACAAAAGTGTTGCTGTACCGTATGGTTGTTGTAATGGCTATGAATGTCTCACAGAAAAGGATTAAAGACTGCAACGTCATCATTTTTACAGAAACCTGGCCTAACAACAGCATATCAGCCTTGTCTTTCGTGCCGATCGGACTGTGGACTGTGTCTACATGAATGATGCCTGGTGAAACAACACAAACCTCATCGGGAGTCACTGCTCTGCCAATCTGGAATATCTAATGATTATCTGCAGACACTTTTACTTGCCTAGAGAGTTGCCTAGAGAGTTCACGTCCATTGTAGATGCTATGGCTAAGCTAGCAATGAAAGACCTGCAGGATAGGCAAAGTGTGATCAGAGCATGTGCTTGGCAGCTAGCTGGGGTCTTCACAGACATTTTCAACCTGTCGCTGTCCCGAGCGGTTGTCCATACATGCTTCAAGACCACAACCATTGTGCCAGTGCCGAAGCACTAGACTGTGTCATGCCTGAATTACTTTCGACCTGTTGCGACTTGTATTCGACTAGTATTGGCTCACCTTAAGTCCTGCCTCCCTCCAACTCTGGACCCACATCAGTTGGCCTATCGCCCTAACAGGTCTACTGAGGACACCATCTCCACTACTGTCCACTCTGCCCTGACCCACCTGGACAAAACCAACACCTAAGTGAGGATACTGTTCATAGACTCTAGCTCAGCATTCAATAAAGGCATCCCCTCTGAGCTGGTTACCAAAGTCCATGAACTTGTGATCAGACACTCTTTTTTTCAACTGGACTCTATACTTCCTAACCAACATACTGTCCGGTTGGACAACCACACCTCCTCCACCCTGACCATGAACACTGGTGTCCCACAGGGCTGTGTGCTTAGCCCACTCTTGTACTCCCTCTTCTCCCACGACTGTGTACCTCTACACAGCACTACTACCATCTTCAAGTTCGCATATGATACCACAGTAGTTGGACTGAACAGGGTCAACAGCCAAGCAGCCTACAGAGCCGAGATCAAGCACCTAGAGGTGCTTGGTGCGCAGATAACAACCTGGCCATCAATGCCAAGAAAACCAAAAAACTGATTGTAGATTACAGGAAGACAAATAGTGGTGTACATGCCCCAGTTCTCATTGATGATGTCTGGCCAGCTACAAATACCTGGGTGTCCAAATCTCCAAAGACCTATCCTGGTCCCTCAACACCACAACCCTGGTCAAAAAGGCGCAACAGGATGCCCCACTGTCATCAGACAAACCTTACAGATCTCTACTCACCCGAACCAGCAGGCTTAGAAAGTTTATTTTCTACTGCTGTTAACATACTGAACTTTGAAACCTTCGGTAACCGTGCACTCACACTGCTACCTAATATTTTGTATCTGCTATTTGCACAATGTACCCTTGTACCCCCATTGCTACCTCCTGCCTACATGCTACTTCCCTATTTATTATATTTGCCTTTTGCACAATGCTTATCGTTTCTACTATCCGTTTACCACTTGTACAGATGTTCTCTGCTGGTGTGCCTTCTGCACATTTGCATTTTTCTACATTGTGGATCTGATAACTGCACATATATTTATCCATGTCAATTTAACATCCTCACTGTATACTCCATTTCTTTTTGCACTGCTCTTTTGCACTTCTGGTTGGATGCAAACTACATTTCGTTGTACTCAATCAATCAATCAATCAATAAAATGTATTTATAAAGCCCTTTTTACAACAAAAGTTGTCACAAAGTGCTTTTACAATCACCAGCCTGAATCCGACAGAGCAAACATCAACAAGTTGAACAAGTTGATACACGGCGGCTAGGAAAAACTCCCTGAAAGTCAGATTTAGGAAGAAACCTAGAGAGGAACCAGGCTCTGAGGGATCACCAGTCCTCTTCTGGCTGGGCTGGGTCAGTTTATGACAATACAACAAGCGAGGTGTGAAAAACTGAGAAACAAAATAGTCCGGGATGACCGGGAGGGATGATGGGCTTGATAGGCTTGGAGGAAGAAGCTCCGGGTGCATCAGCTGTTCCGTCAGCCGCACAGTCAGGGGCCCCAGGGAGGATCCAGCATATGCTCCAAGCTGGAGCGGTCCCCCTGACAGAAGTGGACACAAACACAGGGAAAGGTTGGACACTAGTTCCCGGCACAATAGTATACCGAACATAATACTTTAAAAGGAGACAGGGGGGTTAGTGAGACAATGGCCATGAACGGGTAAACCCAGGACAAGTCCAGACAGATGTTAGTAGAGACAGGACACAGGAAAGGTTAGACACCCTGGTTCCCTACGTCCCCGGCACCATAATATAGCAGCATAGATCTTAGAATGAGACAGGGGGGTCCAGTGAAGCTGGGGCCCTGAACAGGGTAAACCCCGAAACAGGGCCCAATAGGCTGGAAAACACCCACCCACTATGCCGAGCATCAACCCAGGGACGCCAAGCGACCATGACCACTCGGGCAGGTTTAGTTTTTGCTCACAAAGTTACTCGAGCTGGTGGAACAAACAAGAGCTATAGCGAGCCAGTGACATCCACACTCCGAGGAGAATATGGGAGGTTTAGTTTTTGCTCACAAAGCTACTCGAATTGAGGCTGCAACGGAGCACTATAGCGAACCAGTGACTCCTCCCCACAGATAACTGGGATAATCAGAGTTTAATTCACCAGCTACTCGGATTGAGCGAACAAAGGAGAGCTATAGCGAACCAGTGACTCCTCCCCACAGTTAACTGGGATAATCAAAGTTTGTTCACTAGCTACTCGGATTGAGCGAACAAAGGAGAGCTATAGCGAGCCAGTGACTCCTCCCCACAGTTAACTGGGATAATCAAAGTTTGTTCACTAGCTACTCGGATTGAGCGAACAAAGGAGAGCTATAGCGAGCCAGTGACTCCACCCCCCAGGCAGCAGCCTGGAGGTATCGTTTTTGCTCAAAAAGCTACTCAAGAGGCAACAACAGGGAACCATAGCGAGCCAGTGACTCCACCCCCCAGGCAGCAATCGAGAGGACACCCCACGGGAGATGTGAACCCGCAAGGCAAAGACAGCAGGGCAGAATGAGATCCGAGCCTTCCGTTCAACCTTCGTACCCTGGGCCATATTACACTCAACCATAGACCTTACTGAAAAGCTATGTTTTTAATTGTGATTTAAAGGTTTGAACAGAATCTACATTTCTAACCCAGATTGGCAACTCATTCCATAATAGAGGAGCTCTATAGGAGAAGGCTCTACCTCCAGCTGTTTGTTTAGAAATTTTAGGTACAATTAGGAGACCAGCATCCTTTGATCTAAGGTTACGCGTGGGTATGTATGGCTGGACTAATTCAGCGAGGTAGGTGGGAGCAAGTTGATGTAAAGCTTTATATGTTAACAGTAGTACTTTAAAGTCTGCCCTAGCCTTAACAGGCAGCCAATGTAAAGAAGCTAAAACTGGGGTAATATGGTCAAACTTCTTAGTTCTAGTTAAGATTCTAGCAGCCGTATTAAGTACTAATTGAAGTTTGTTTACTGATTTATCAGGGTAACCAGAGAATAGAACATTGCAGTAATCTAATCTTGAGGTAACAAAAGCATGGATTAGTTTTTCTGCATCAATTTTTGATAAATAATTTCAGATTTTTGCAATATTCCGAAGATGGAAAAATGCTGTCCTTGAAATATATTTTATGTGATCGTCAAATGAGAGATCCGGGTCAAGGGTTACTCCAAGGTTTTTGACATTTTTTTGTGAAATGACTATACATCCGTTTAGGTTCAGCGTAAGGTCTGTCAATAAATCTCTCTGTTTCTTAGGTCCTTAAACTACCATTTCAGTTTTATCTGAATTTAGGAGCAGAAAATTCTCTGTCATCCACTTTCGTATATCTGAAACACAAGCTTCCATAGTGGCTAATTTAGGGGCTTCTCCATGTTTCATAGCAATATACAGCTGCGTTTCATCGGCATAGCAGTGAAAATTGACATTATGTTTTCGAATTACATTACCCAAAGGTAACATATAGAGTGAGAACAGAAGTGGTCCTAAGACTGAGCCTTGTGGAACACCAAAGCATACCTTTGATTTGTTAGAGGTTAAGCCATCTACACAAACAAACTGAAGTCTATCTAATAGATAAGATCTAAACCAATCGAGAACATGTCCTCTTAGCCCAACAAGGGTCTCTAATCTCTCCAAGAGAAGGGAGTGATCAATAGTGTCAAAGGCAGCACTAAGATCAAGAAGCAATAGGAGAGATGCAGAACCTTTGTCAGAAGCCAATAAAAGGTTGTTTACCACCTTAACAAGTGCAGTCTCAGTGCTATGATGGGGTTTAAAACCGGACTGAAGTTTTTCATATATATTATTTGTCTTCAGAAAGGCCGTAAGTTGTAGTGAGACAGATTTTTCTAGGATTTTTGAAAGAAACGGGAGGCTTAATTTCTGCAATTTTTAGTGAGGTTGGCACTGATCCGGAGGACAGGGAGCAATTTATTATGTTCAACATTGATGGGCCAAGCACAGGAAGTAACTCCTTAAGTAATTTAGTTGGAATTGGGTCTAGTTGACAGTTGGTTGATTTTGAACTATTTATTAATTTTGTAAATGTTTCAAGAGACACAGGTACAAAAGATTCAAGAGTCGCCATTGAAACTAAATCAGGGCAGCTCTGCGGGCTCTCAGGACAACAACGTTTTTGAGAATTGAGGCAGTTAAGGGTACAATTTGCAATTTCTTTTCTAATGTTGATTATTTTTTCATCGAAGTAGTTCATGAATTCATCACAACTAAAGTGAAGACCCACTTCATTGGTTAAACATTGCTTTTTAGTGAGTTTTGCAATTGTGTCAAAAAGAAATTTAGGATTATTTTTGTTTGTGTCGATTAGATTAGATAAGTAGGCTAATCGAGCACTTATAAGTGATTTGCGGTATAGCATAGTACTATCAATCCAGGCTAGTCTAAATACTTCTAACTTCGTGGAGCGCCACTTTCGCTCCAATTTTCTGGAGGCTTGCTTAAGTTTTCTAGTAGTGTCAGTGTACCAGGGAGCAAGTTTCTTATTTTCTTGTTTTGTTTTTAAGGGTGCCACAGCATCTAAAGTCATACGCAGTATATCGTTTAGATCCTCTATTTGATTGTGTATAGATGATGTAGCTCTACCATCATTTAGCAGGCCGAACGAGCCTGGAAGTGCGTCAATAAATGTATTAGTAGTCGTAGAATTTATGCAACAGGTTTTAAAGATCCCTACCTGGGGGCAAAAGTGTCACTTGTTTTAATGCTACATGTTATAAGATTATGGTCAAATAAACCAGGATTTTGAGGAAAAATAGTTAGATCAATTACATTTATTCCCTTTGATAACACTAAATCTAAAGTATGATTGTGACAGTGCGCAGGTCCTGAGACGTGCTGGAGAAAACCTACCAAGTCAATTATGGCACTAAATGCCTTTTGAAGAGGGTCATTGGTATTTTCCATATGGATGTTAAAATCACCAGCGATTAAAAGGTTTTTGAATCTGCCATGTTATAAGACAAATAAACAATGTTGATAACACTAAACAAGACAAGGTTCTGGAAACTCTAAATGCCTTTTAGGTCAACATATGGATGTTAAAATCACCAGCGATTAAAATTGAATCTGCCCAAGTTGGACAAGGCCTGTAGGATAGTAGCTATCAAAAACGAGGTATTGCCCTGATTTGTTCTCATAAGTAATACTTCAAAAGACACAAACCCAGTGATTTGTTTTAATGAAAGATTATATTGTGTAGCATAAATATTAGCAACACCCCCCCTTTACGGGATGCACGGGGAATCTGATCACTGGTGTAACCTGGAGGGGAAGCTTCATTTAAAGGAATAAATTCATCAGGCTTAAGCCAGGTTTCACACAGGGCAATTAGGTCTAATTTATGATCAGTAATTAATTAATTTACTGTAATTGCTTTTGAGGTAAGTGATCTAATATTTAGGAGACCTATTTTTAGATATGAGATGTTAATGTCAGTTTTATTTATGACTGGACTAATTGAGGGCCTTATATTAATAAGGTTGCTTTTATTAACACTACCTTTTTTTTTTTTTATTGAGCCTAGTTTTAATGACGGTGTCGATGGTGCAGGGTTTGCTGACTGCTCTGGCTATGCTATCGCCAGATCCCACTAGACTAGCAGGCTGGCTAACAGCCTGCTGCCTGACCTGCACCCTATCTCATGTTAACACTATAGGAGTGAGTCTCCTAGCTATATTCCTAGACAAAAGAAGAGCACCTCTCCAGTTAGGATGGAGTCTGTCGCTCTTCAGCAGATCAGGCTTGACCCTGTTCCTGGGCGAGTCCCAAAAACCTGTACTGTACTTTTACTGTCCATTGACAATAAAGTTGAATCTGTAATGTTACAAAACTCTGACATAAATTTTCAGTTACCTGTTGTCACCATAGAAACAAGATGATTTATACAGAATGTTTACATATTAAAAATACTTTGAGAATGAACTAAAATAAAACTTGATTTATTGTCAAAGTTGTAATATTGGACTTTTCTGATCGAGTGCACAGGAGCCTCCTCGATGTCAACAGGGGCTGAAGGACGTCCCTGACCCGAGTCTTATGGAGAGGACCAGCTACCACTGGCCTAAGCATGGAGATATGAAACACAGGATGGAATTTGTTACTAGCAGGCAGCTGTTACCTATATGCTATCTGACTTACCATTTTATGGACTTTAGAGGGCCCCACAAACCGCTTCCCAAGCTTCTGGCAGAGCAAGAGGAGCAAGCAGAGCGAGCAAGCACTGGTCACCGGGCTCGAAGACCGGGGTCTTACTGAAACAGTGTTCCCGTTATTGGACAGGGCCGGCTCTGGCACTTTTGGTGCCCTTGGCGAGACCTGTGGACGGTGCCCCCCCCCGAAAAAAAACAATGACTACAAATTTAAAATATGACGATTTTATTGGGAAAATGTCCACATTATATGTACAACTCCAAAGTGTATAAATGAACACAATATATAAATAGAACACCACAATAAAATGAACTCACTACTCTACAATAAATAACTGAATTTCAGCTATATAAAGCTACTACAACTTACCCATCTTTAACGTGAAATGAAGAAAATAATTAAGCAATCTATATCAATCTGATAGACAGCTCATAAGAACGTTGATAATAACTTTGGTAATTGATTTGCGAACTCTATACTAACTAGCTAGCTAGTGCTAGATTAGCTTGATAAGATATTCAAAATATTAGCTACTGTAATAAACAAGTCGGTAATCATAACGTAAATTACCTCTACTTCGATTTTTTTTCTTCCTTTCTTCTTTTTCTCCCCTGTGCACCTGAGAGTTTTGGTGCTCTCTTCATTTTTTAACACAATGTTACATATACATGTCAAATGTGAATGATGCTGCGTGTCAGAAGTAATGAGTATGCGTGCCCATCCCCCACTGCCACCAACCACCAGGTACTGTAGGCTGATTTCAGACGCTAGTGCAGCTCGCGACCAAATGAGAGTGGGCCGTTTAATATACATTATTGTTGTGTAATCCTTGAACCGTACACCAGTTCTCTCTATCAGTGATAACAGGTGATAACAGCAATATCAGATCATGTGATACATTCAGTTTTCACAAATGACTTGTTTTTCCAATTGTTTGTTCAGATGTGTGTGTGTGTGTGTGTGTGTGTGTGTGTGTGTGTGTGTGTGTGTGTGTGTGTGTGTGTGTGTGTGTGTGTGTGTGTGTGTGTGTGCGTGCGCATAGAGCCTCTGAGCAGGGGAGTAGCTGTCGGTAATTCAGGGATAAAAAGAAAAGCAGAACTCAGAGTTTGTCAGGAGGCTGACCTGAGAGGGTCACACACAGGACCAAGCTGGAGGAGATCTCAACACATTTACCAGTTATTACAAATGGAAGATTACAATACTGCTCAATACTGTTTTAGAGACAGAAACTCTTCTTGCAAAAATGCTTCGCAATCAACGGCTATTTACATTATAACGTACATCTTCTTCTTATTCATTTCTGCGGTCATAATCTTTCTGAATTTTCTGGTGATCATCTCCATCTCTCACTTCAAGCAGCTCCAGACTCCAACCAACCTTCTCATCCTCTCTCTGGCTGTGTCAGATCTCCTGGTGGGAGTCATTGTGATACCTGCAAATACTGTAGCAATACTGGAACCATGCTGGGGAGTTGGGAGTTATTTCTGTGCGATACTTATGTATATCACATTTTTAAGTGCTTCCACATCTATCAGCAATTTGATCTTGATATCTATTGATCGTTATGTTGCTGTGTGTCAGCCTTTACATTACCACTCAAAAATAACAATCAGAAGATCCATATGTTGTATATCTATTTCCTGGTGTTGTTGTATCATATATGATGCTGTTCTCGTAAATATCTATGTAAATGTACAAGTCTCCACAGGATGTTATGAAGAATGTTATTCACCTGGAGGGCATATGGAGGTTATTATTACGGACTTTGTGATTTCAAATGTTTTACCATGTTCAATCATCATAACACTTTATTTGAAAATATTTGTGGTGGCCAGATCACAGGCCAGAAAGGTAATTTCTAAAAGCCCAGCAACTGAGTCTAGTGTAAAAACTGTACAGGCAAATAAGTCTGAGAGAAAAGCAGCAAAAACTCTAGGAATTATAATATTTAACTATCTACTTTTTTGGAATCCAATAATTTTTTTATTTTGTATGTTCTCAAGTTACAGTTCAGCATCATTTATCATAAGTTTTCTGCCACTTATTAATTCCTTTATTAATCCAATAATTTATGCTTTCTTCTATCCATGGTTCAAAGTGACAGCTAGACGTATTTTAGGTGTAAAGTAAGGTGTCTTTAGTTACAATGTTAGTATTCTAAATTTGATGTATATATATATATTGGTTCAGTATGTCATTATTGTGTTGCTGTAATATTTACTTTCATGTGGTAATAATGTACCTAACTCTAGGTAAATGTTTTTATAGCTATACTGGATTTTATTGATTTGGTGAAAACTTTGGAGAGAATTAGTCTTTGGGTTGTATATTGCATAAAGCAAATGGTGTGATAATGAAAAATAAAGTGTTTGTATTTTACAGTGAACTACATTTTGTATAAGTAGTTTGGGCGAAATCATTTTTGGCGGATTTAGTGTTCATTGATGAAACATTTTTTTGGGTATTTACAGTTTGCTCAGCATGGATAAATGAATATATGTTTATTATTCATGAGACATTTTTTAAAAGTTTAAAATTGACGATGTGATTCTGTACCGTATTGATGTTATGAAAGCTATAATGTTACAAATCTCTGACATTACTTTTCTCAGTTACCTGTTGTCACCATAGAAACAAGATGATTCATACAGAACGTTTTTAATAGGATTACAAAAGAAACTAAAATAAACTTGATTTATTGTCAAAGTTGTGTAATCAGCATTATTGTTCTCATCACCAGGCGGATGTTTTAAACCGGTTTGTGTGGACAGTTTAACAATATTGTTAGTGATGTCTCATGTCTGCACTAATGACGTAAAGATGAAACAGGCAGATAACCAGGCAGAACAGACTGTAGTTTCAGCTTGGAAAATAGAAAAAAGTGCCTATACATCAAGTAGGCCTAATTATCTATGGCCCTTTTTCATTGGTCTAGGTATAGCAAAGTGTATGAGCCCGTGTTCACCATAGTAATCGGCAAATAATATAGAATAGGAATATGTTTTACTACTACTAACCTATAGTTATAGGCTGTTAGATATCCAAGATGGAGCCGTCGATGGCAGCCACAACATTACGCTGCGAGTGTGATTTTGTTTTTGTGTTGGAAATATTTATTTAAAAAAGCAAACAAGAAACTTTTCTTGCAACAGTCTTTAACCCGGGTGAACTCCCAATGTGCACAGCTGAAAGGTTCCTTAACACGGTAATCATTTCTTTAACATCGGCCTCCGGCTGTAAACCAAGTTGAGGGATTTGTCAGGCTGTGAAAGAAAAACACAGATCATTATTTAGAAGTTGGGGATAACGGAACACAAATGCATTGATTGAGAAAATAACATTGTAATGTTTGGATAGCCCAATAAACATGATTAGATAAATAAGCAATGGGATGCTCTATCACACCACCACTGTCAAGTAAAAGGCTGTCCATAAAACCCAGTGCTTAAACGAGGAGACTAAACAGAGAAGGCCCACAGTAACTATATAAGAGCTGCTGATAGTAGTTGCAAGAAGAGTCGCTGTGCATTGGTGAACCCTATTGAGAGCTATGGATATCACTGGCTTGTGTTACAGGGTGGCAAGAAATAATATCTCACTCAAAATGTTACACCTAAAAGCTTGTCTGGAGTTCAACAGAAAGCATGACTGTGGCTCCACTGTACTCAGATGAGACCAGAACGTGTGTGGTCGCAGCATCATGTAATGACAATGCTTCTCATCTGCAAGGGATTGGCATGTGGATACGATTAACTGATAATGGATTGAGCAAAATACTGAAAGAATACTGCAAGAGATCCTGTAGAACTGCAAAATAACCTGTTTCAGTCCATAAAAAATACTCAATTTGGAAGTTATTCATCATTTCAGCATTACAAGCATTGCCAAGTACAAAGAAAAAGCAACCATTGAGTGTGATTTTGATGACCTGATTAAATACTTGTTCAACATCCACCTCTAGTGGCTCAATTGGGACACTACGCTCACTTATGGTAAAGTTGAAATGTACAAAAATATATTATATCGGTCTAACTCAATATTGTTTTGTGCGTTGATTTATGTTAATGATGTAAAATGGAATTATTGTAAAATGTAAAATGTACTATTGTCCAAACGGAACACAGACATAACCCAAAACAGACATCTCATTTCCTATGTTAAACCACTTTTGATTGACCAAAGCATTCCACTGATTAAATCCTGTGATACATTACATCATGTTACTGTTAGTTCATGTGTGGGCACACACAAACAAACTGTAAATGGGAGGGGATGTCAGTCAGGGTTAAAAAGAGAGACAGAGCTCACAGTTTGTCACAGAAGCTGACCGGGTCACACACAGGACCAAGCAGAAGAAAAACCTCAGCATTTCATCGGTTATAACAAATGGACAAACGTGAAGATGTTCAATACTGTTTTCAAGATGGAAACTCTTCTTGCAAAAAGACTTCCATATCAACGTCTATTTATATGACAATTTACATCTTCCTCTCATTGATTTCAGTGGTTACAGTATTTTTAAACCTATTGGTGATCTTACACAAAACATCTCCAGACTTCAACCAACCTGCTCATCCTCTCTCTGGCTGTGTCAGATCTCCTGGTGGGACTCATTGTGATACCAGCAATGACTGTAGCAATAATTGAAACAGGCTGGATTCCTGGGAGATATTACTGTGGGTTGCTTATTTTCATAACCTTTTTATGTACTTCCTTGTCTATTAGTCATTTGGTGTTGATATCCATTGATCGTTATGTTGCTGTGTGTGATCCTTTAATGTACCATGTGAAAATAACCACATCAAGAACTATATGTTGTATGTCCATTACATGGTGCTGTTGTGTGATATTAGGTATAGGAACGTTCTGTTTAAATGTGCAAGTTACCAGAAGATGTTTTGAAGAATGCTATTTGGTGAAGGGAGATATCTTGGTTAGTGCCGTTGGACTTGTAATTACATTGGGTATCCCATGTTCTATTATTATAACACTTTATTTGAAAATATTTGTGGTGGCCAGATCACAGGCCAGACAGGTATTTTCTAAAGGGGTTGCTACTGTGTCTGGTGTCAAGACTGTTCAGGCAAATAAGTCTGAAAGAAAAGCAGCCAAAACACTAGCTATCGTGGTTTTTAACTATCTAATTTGTTGGATTCCAATTTATCCTAGTAGATATTTTTTTGATATTTCAAATACTAATTTATTTTCTGCTTTCATATGCATTGTGACACTTTTTAATTCATTAACGAATCCATTGATTTACGCTTTTTTTATCCATGGTTCAAAGATACAGCGAAACGCATTTTGACTAAGAATTTTTTTTTAAATAACTATAATTTTTAATTCCCAAATCTGCCAAACAGGGATTTTATATTGTTGTAACTGTTTAATTTATCTTCAGTCCTGGATCTTATTCATCTCAGTTACTTATTGTCATCATATATAAATGTGTTGTTTGTTTATATTGATATGTCTGAATTGAATACCCTTGTTAATGTGAGTTATTTGTTGACTGTCACAATCAGGGCCTGAAGTTAACGTTTTTGGCCAACAGCCACTGTGGCAGATGGATTTTGAAATCTACCTGCCACAGTGGGTTTTTTACCAGCCAAAATGTTTTGTGCCTAAAATAAAGGTGAATGACTCAGAAAATGCATAAGAATGGTTCTTGAACTTGTACAGAATACACATTAAAGTGCTGTCGAGTTATTAACCAACTTAACCAATCTCATTTATGACTAGATCAACATAATGACTTACAACTGTATCTGACCTGGTGTGGCAGACGTTTAGAATAGAAAATAACAAATATAAACAGCCAATCATCTCACTGAAGGTCTCATTTATTTAGTTAACACCTGCAAGTTAACTGCAATCCATTAGTCACTTTTTAGATTAACAATAAACATAACATTTATATCAAAATACTATTTTTAAGTTTGTACTAGGGTTGCACGATATTGACAAAATGTGATATTGCGATATTGATCATGAATATTGCGATATCGATATTAATTTCGATATTATTAAACATATGTAAAAACACAAAAGTTATGGGAAAATGCCTTAAAAAAGATTAATATATATAAACAAAATCGATTGTGGCGTTTGCACTCATCCTATAGTGGCATGTGTGGTTTTTAAGATGGGAAAATAGGTTTGTTGTATTTCCTGTTGCCCGGTGTATCACCATACCGCAGGGTTTGCAGAGTACAACAGATTGAGCGACATTAGTTTGCTGAAACTTTTCTTAAACTTCTCTAACTCGCTTTTTCTCGCTTTGTCCGGGGGTCTCTATTTCTCTTCACTCACGTAGTCGGAGTTAACACATACGTCACGTGTTCGATCGGGTCTGTTCGTTTAGTGGACCCGTTTGCTGTCACTTGCATGTGACAGGGGAACTGGCCAATGAAACGTGTTCATTATGTATAGTTTTCAAGCGTGCGCTTAAATCGAACACAACTAAGCTACAACGCCAACCGACGCATCTCTCCACAAAATAAATGTATAAATAAATATCGCACTTCTTGCGACATTATTGATATTGTGCAACGTGATATTTTATTTTTGGAACCGTCCTCCTCATCCTCTTTTCGTTGCTCTACAGCCGGCAACCTCTTCACGCCAGCATTTTGTCTCGAACGTCCAAGAAAATAGCGGGGCTTACTTAACAAAAACAATAGGCTACGTGATTGGTCAACAACACAACGCTTGCTCGATGTTGTGTTGTCTTATTGGCTACCCGCCAACGTGGCAGGTAGATTGACGGTTTCACCCGACAATCACAAAAGTTACTCGCATTTGGCGGGTGGGTGGGTGCCAATTTCATGCCCTGGTCACAATAAACCATTCTCACCCTCTAAATGGCTGAATTTGAGAACAAAGCCTTCAACTTAGACATGTTTGGTGCAATATTGTATGACCATCAACTTCTTTCTTTGATCAAATATCAACGATGCCCTAATGGATAGTATTTTATGCATTCTAGTCATTCTTTCTAATACATAATACATGTTTTGTTCGACCACTGTCATTTCTAACATGAACATGCACGTGACCAATTTATTTTTGGTTTATATTCTGCAAGAAAAAAACATATCTGTTCATAGTCAGCCTTATAGCTGATAAGTATAAAATATTGTGCAAAAAAAGGTTTCAATTGTTTACAGTATATTTGTGAAAACTGTTATGTATTTATACTTTTTGAAAAGCATTAGCATTAAATATGTTACACTAAAAGAACACTTAATAAGTATATGAATGTTAATGTATAATTTATGTTATTCTCCTATTTGTATGATCTCAGGTCATCTTAGAATGTCGTTTGTTTTTTATTATAAAAATACAGTGTTTTTTATTTATTATTTTCTTAAGACGTCTTGCTGTCATTTCATTTGCTTTTAGTTAGTTATTTTCAATTATCCTTATGTCCTGTTTTAGTCTGCTATCCTAAATATACAACAATAAATACGTTGAGCACCTTTTTTTTATCACTATGATCCAACATGGAAAATAAACTCTTGATTCTGCACATGCCTTTATGTTGTCTGATTATTTAATGGGAGTTTTGTAATGACAAGGAACATGGGAAAAATAGGGGGGAAATATGGACTTTTTGTCTAGAATTAAGGGACAATGTACAGTGTTTGTTTAGAAATTAAATAGAAAATAGGCCCTGAATTAAATGGTTCCATTGGCATATATGAAACAGTTTGTCTCAACTCAGACATACTGTAATGAGACACATTTATATTAAAGGTTTTCCGGCTGGCGTAGGACTACATTGTCATTGTTGTCACAGTACAACAATGAAACCAGGGAAAGACGGAGGACAGAGCAGGGCTGGGGGGGCACTAGTGTCTGCAGGATGGGGTGGTTGGTGCCGTTCAGGCTCTCGATCAGGAGGAATGATGGGATCCTGGCGTTAGACTTCCTGGTTGAGCATATGGACCACAAAGGCATATTGGATGTTCAGAAGATATCTTGACACCAAGTCCAGTGTAAGTGCTTCCATTGCGAGATGGATATTACAAAATGTGGGTGGAAAAAGGTACATGAGAAAGATTTCAATGACTGTGATATCTTTTAACATCTTTTTCATTTAGTACATTTTATATACGTTTTGTACGATCAATATTCTGAGTTTCAACAGCATACAACATATAAAAAATTCTGCTGAACACCTGTGTTAACAAAATATCTTGCTACCTTAACAAGAACACATGTAGCATAAGATACAATTTAGAAAGTTAAGGCTATAACCGGGCGTTCAAAACACATTCAAACACCTGAAAGACTAATAACACAAAAAGTAGCCAAAATGCAACATGTTTTAAAGCTGGGGAAATAACTTCATTCTTTAACAACAACTGTAACTATAGATAGTGTTTGGATGTTAGGATGTAAAAAAAATGACAAGCTTCCAATGACATTGACAAATATTGCCAATCATCTACGGACGCATATATGAAACGGTGCATCTCGACACAAGACATACCATCATAATGAGACACATCTCATACAGGTTTTACTGCGCCCTGTGACTCAGTTCAGAAACTCCTTGCAGTGTGTTCAATGGCCAGAAGATGGCAGTATAATAAACCTGTGACTGAAGAATGACTCGTTCAATACGAAAACGAACCAAGTTCTACATAAATCCATTCCCGCCACATGAATAGAAACATTATCAGACACGGTTTCATTACAAAAGTGAAAACGCAGTTTATTATGAGCCGTAACATTATTTCTCTTTAAAAACATCATAATGTCAATCCCTTTCTCGCACCTTTCTTCATACAATTTCACCTGCATCCACACTCGTCCACCACCATGTCCTGGTAGTGGCGCAGGACCACGTTGTCGTTGTTGTCGTAGTACAGCATGGAGACCGGTGACAGGCGGATGGGGACGCAGCAGGGCTGGGGGGTGCCGTGGGGGTCCAGGGAATGCACCAGGGTCTGCAGGATGGCGTGGTTGGTGCCGTTCAGGCTCTCGCTCAACGGGAACGGACACTCGCCGTGGCAGTAGTTGGCCAGGTAGCCCTGCGGAGCGATGATCCAGTCCTGCCAGCCCACGTCCCGGAAGTCGATGTAGAGGCGGCGCGGTTTGCACACGTTGCTGGGCGTCACCGGGAGGTAGACGGCGCTCCTCCTCCTCCTCCGCCGAGAGTGGCACTGCTGCGGGTTCAGGGACACCGCCACCAGGGAGGCCCGGATCTCTGGGAAGGTTTCGGTTGTCCAGAAGGGGAGAGCGTTCCCCGGGTGGCGAGCCATGAAGACGTCTTCGGTTAGGACGTGAGCGGCGTGGGGCTGCACCTCTAGCACCAAGCCGTAGTTACGAGCCGGTTTACGCCAGTGTTCTGCCAGCGCTGTGAGGTCTAGAGTGAGGGAGCCGGACTGTGGTTCCAGCAGCACTGTCTTGGACAGCACCAATCGGCGGTTGGCCTCGGGACTTGCTCCCCTCAGGGTCGCACGGACCACCTTGTGAATGGAGACACTGACGGCCTGTGGACCCAGGAGGAACCTCGGGAGGTGGAGCACTTCCCTCTGGAACTTCACCTCCAGCTGTGCCAGAGAGAGCTGCTCCACAGGCTGCAGGACAGACATGTTGAAGAAGAGATGTTTCTCCACACAGCCGTGACAGCCTGAAAGCAGTCGACCTACAGGACAGATGAATAACAAACCGTCATTAGGTTCACATTGCAACAGTAGTCCAGAGTTTTGAGTTATATACTTGAATTCACTAAATAGCCAACAATCATTATGATTATGTTGATTAATCAAAAAAATGTATAGGCACATTTGTATGCGTTTTAATTAATTGCCCTTGTGTGGATAACTCAATAGTTTGCAGTTTGCAGCCTATATACCCATGAAAAAAACTAAATACACCCATTTTCATATTAGTGGCTCCAACACCACTGCATTCAACTAACATGGAATAGTTCCAGCTTTGCTTTCATTTTAACTCCCAATATGCACATTAAACCAGAAGATGAAGGTTTTTCCAAACAGAGTTCACTTTAGGTGAAACGTGCCGAATGGACACATAATTAGGATGTGAATGTGGGACAAAGCATTGCATCTCACCCTGATCCTGGACGAACCGAACAATGTTTCCGCGGACTCCATACTCCAACACCACGCACGGGTCGGTGGTCTCACCCGGCGGCGGGTCGCTCTCACCCGGCGGGTCGGTCTCCCGGGTGCTCATCCTTTTCAGCATCCTCCACAGCACCGAGGGCACCCGGTGGTGCTCGGACGGCTTGGGTCGCTCAGTGAGTCCCAGGGAGTTTAGAAACAAACGCTCCTGTGTTTGCAGATCTACTCCCGCACCTAAAACAAACGCCCAGAGGCCCAACTGCATCAAAACCATCACAGCCGTCATTATGCGCTTAACTGGGATGTGACTGGTACAAACAAAGACTATTAAAACTAAACTAAACAATCAAACTATCAACTACCAATCGCGGGTTTGCCCGTGAGTCTTTTAATATTGGCCCCTCCTCTTCTGATTGATCATTGGCCCGTCCTCATCTGATTGATCATTGGCCCGTCCTCCTCATCTGACTGATCATTTGCCCGTCCTCATCTGACTGATCATTGGCCCGTCCTCCTCATCTGACTGATCATTGGCAGTGATTAATTAACAGGTTTCCTATTGGGTATCAATCCACATGAGGGTGCGAGACTGCATAGATGTGGAGCCGGCTCAGATTAACACCATAAGGGAAGCAGTGACAAATGGCTTAAGCATCCTCTAATATCTAGTTTCTTTGAGTCTCACGGTGGCCTATCAGCATGACCGAAATTAAACAAATATAAATATTTATAACGTATTGTATTATGTGGAAACATGTAATATATTGTCCCCTAAAGAAATACTTTGTGAAGGACCTTGACCGAACTGTCCCTATACTCCACATGATGTGTGTTATGTTGTGTTTTGTCTTTGGCCAGAGACTCACTTGTTAGGCATCTATCCAATTCATGCCGTTTACGTTAGCACTGTAAATACTGGTGCTCTAGAAGTCGCTAAAGTGATATAAAGAATGAGATGGATACAATTGTTTACCAGACGAACAGGAAGTCACTGGCAGCGCCTTATTGTGGCTTATTCACACTGCGAGAGTTGCAATGTGTTTAAATGAAAACCTCACATGATGTCGGTAGGCAATGCGTTTAAAGATGTAAACTGGTGAAATTCTTAATCTTGTATATTGCATATCAAAATACAGCGAAAAAAGTAATTTAAGACAATAATTCCTTAGCCTGAGGGTGTGTGTTAAAATCTCAAACCCCTGAACTTCCAACCGTATATACAATCTAAAGCTTTATCAGGGTTCCCACGCCTCTGTTCCCAGGCACCATGTGGTTCCCCAATATGGAGCTAACACCACAAAATCAGATAAGACCACTTTGGCCATATTGTGTAATCTATGCGTTAGATTGGAGACTACTTTTTGGTTTAGGCAAGGTTAACACATAAAAGTTTAATTGAATAAAGTACGGTTAGGTTAGGGGTTATGTTTAGGGATTGGGAATCTGTAACATTAAAACCGTGTTCCTCACAAAGATATAAAGACATATAATTTGACAGTGTTAATATTACTATACTATTACAATTACAATGTATTATGACTGTTGGAACTAGAAGTGCTAACAACAATAGAATTACATTACATTGAAAATCTGTGGACATTGTAAAGACATTTATCCCCTTTAAATGTATTAAAAAAGGCTATTATAGTCTTGGAGCTGGGATTACGGTTAGTTTCAGGGTTAAGGGAAACAGAGAAAACAGGGTTTAGAAATTGAATGCATTTTTGCATGGTTATAGTCCTGACAAGTTGAATAACACATCTGTGTGTGTGTGTGTTTGGGAGTAGAGTGTTTTTTCTGTAATCAGTATAAGTTTCTCTCAGTAACGTAGGAGTATTCTAGGATGTTCTGGACCTGTGTGTCTGTAGCGGTCTGAGCCTGGCACAGGGCTATGCCGTGACCTCACATTGCTAAGCAACAACCACGTGTGTCCATCTATCATACTAGAGCCACTGCATACACACACACTCACAAACACACTCACAAACACACACACACCCCCAACACACACACACACACACACACACACACTCACACACGCACACGCACACACACACACAGACACGCACACGCACACACGCACACACACACTCACAAACACACACACACACACACACACACACAGACACGCACACACACACACACACACACTTTCTCTCTAGCGAGTAAGAAATGTGAGTGAAAATCTGAACTTTCATATCTCCCGGACTGGAAGGTTACATCTTTCCAGTTTTTTTCTGAAGGATATAAAACACTGGCATGAAGACCATAACCCCATCTGTGTTTTAACACCGTTCTGTCCTGACTAAACCACGGATGTAAAGACAATTCACAAATCTACATTTCTAAACTACCAGTTATATATTTCAGTGGAAATAATCTTGGAAGAAGGTCTTACCGGGGAAATGATGAGTCACTGGTAAGTGTGTGTGCACAATTATTTCTAAACTAATACCAACCAGGACTATAATAATCTGTCTCAAATTGTCAGGTCATTTTGCTGGACCACATGTTATTGACTTTGATTTAACAGCCCAGGTGTAACGATGAGATTTAGTGTTAGAAAAGGGCTTAATGGTTTGGGGGTAAATGGTTGTTTTTAGGGTTGGACTGGGTTTAATTTTTGGACTATGGTTACTTTAAGGTTTGTAAAAATTCTGTCTACTATTTAAGTCCTCAAAATAAAAACTTGTTGAGTCAGAGATCACCCTAAATATGTTTATGTTGTTGTTCTCAGTCAGAGGTCACCCCTAAATATTTTTATGTTGTTGTTCTCAGTGAGAGGTCACCCCTAAATATGTTTATGTTGTTGTTCTCAGTGAGAGGTCACCTCTAAATATGTTTATGTTGTTGTTCTCAGTGAGAGGTCACCCCTAAATATGTTCATGTTGTTGTTCTCAGTGAGAGGTCACCCCTAAATATGTTCATGTTGTTGTTCTCAGTGAGAGGTCACCCCTAAATAAATATGTTTATGTGAGAGGTTGTTGTTCTCAGTGAGAGGTCACCCCAGTGAGAGGTAAATATGTTTATGTTGTTGTGAGAGGTTCTGAGAGGTGAGTGAGAGGTCACCCTAAAGGTCACCCTAAATATGTTTATGTTGTTGTTCTCAGTGAGAGGTCACCCCTAAATATGTTTATGTTGTTGTTCTCAGTGAGAGGTCATGTTGTTGTTCTCAGTGAGAGGTCACCCCTAAATATGTTTATGTTGTTGTTCTCAGTGAGAGGTCACCCCTAAATATGTTTATGTTGTTGTTCTCAGTGAGAGGTCACCCCTAAATATGTTCATGTTGTTGTTCTCAGTGAGAGGTCACCCCTAAATATGTTTATGTTGTTGTTCTCAGTGAGAGGTCACCCCTAAATATGTTCATGTTGTTGTTCTCAGTGAGAGGTCTAAATATGTTCAGAGGTCACCCCTAAATATGTTTATGTTGTTGTCTGTCACTAAATATGTTTATGTTGTTGTTCTCAGTGAGATCACTGTGTGTGTCGTCTGGACAACAGCTGCAGGTGATCGGACTCCAGACGTCAAACCCACAGATATTGGATATAATGCCACAGCCAACGAGAACAACACCCACACAATCACCCGCCCTGATACACACACTCCAGACAGCCTCTCTAACACACACACTCCAGACAGCCTCTATAACACACACACTCCAGACAGCCTCTATAACACACACACTCCAGACAGCCTCTATAACACACACACTCCAGACAGCCTCTATAACACACACACTCCAGACAGCATGTATAACACACACACTCCAGACAGCCTCTCTAACACACACACTCCAGACAGCATGTATAACACACACACTCCAGACAGCCTCTCTAACACACACACTCCAGACAGCATGTATAACACACACATTCCAGACAGCCTCTATAACACACACACTCCAGACAGCCTCTATAACACACACACTCCAGACAGCCTCTCTAACACACACACTCCAGACAGCCTCTATAACACACACACTCCAGACAGCCTGTCTAACACACACACTCCAGACAGCATATCTAACACACACACTCCAGACAGCCTGTCTAACACACACACTCCAGACAGCCTCTATAACACACACACTCCAGACAGCCTCTATAACACACACACTCCAGACAGCCTGTCTAACACACACACTCCGGACAGCCTGTCTAACACACACACTCCAGACAGCCTCTCTAACACACACACTCCAGACAGCCTGTCTAACACACACACTCCAGACAGCCTGTCTAACACACACACTCCGGACATCCTGTCTAACACACACACAGGCACCATGGCAACCTCTCGTCATACTCAAGCCCCTCCCATTGTCTCATCGTCCCGAGCGACACACTCCCTGGCAACAAGCCCAGCACCAACCACAACAGCCAGAAAGCAGTATGGACTGCGGCGCCCCACCCACAGGTCTACTCTCCCCCCTCAGTTTGCGGGTGGCGAAGACAACTACGAAGATGAATCTGAAGAGGTGACAGAAAAGCCGGTGACTCTGTGTGACTTTGACCCCTGCCTGCACATGCAGAGACCCTGCCCAGAGGTCAGGGAGTCCAAAGGGCAGAGTTGCCGCTGCCCGGGCCTGACCCTGCCCTCAGTGACCCCTGACCCCGTGGTGGCGCTGGAGGTGTGGCGCATGTGGCCCGAGGCAGTCAGTGTGCGCTGGTGCGCCCCGTACTCGTTCGTAAGCGAGTTCGGCGTGTGGGCTCTCGGAAACGACGGCGGCGTGCTAACCAACACCAGCGTGAGCTCCTGGTCACGCCAGGCCAGCGTGTTCGGGCTTGAGCCGGGCCGGCGGTACGACGTGTGCGTGAGAGCGGCGAACCGAGCGGGAACGTCGCGCCGCCGCTGTGTGTCCGTGTCCTTGCCGGTCGCCGCAGAGACCGCGGCATTGTACGTCCTGGCGGGACTGTGTTCCGCTCTGGTGATGGTGGTCATAGTGATGTGCGCTTGCCTCCACTGCCACCGGAAGAAGGGCTCGGGTTCGGGGACACGCGCTCTCTATGACGTGCAGAAGCACACGCTGCGTGCTCCGCGTCTCACCCGGCTGGTATCCATACCTAATCCCGCCTACAGGCACTCCGACGTACGCGTCGTGCCCTTGACCGCGCACGCCCGTCACACAAACAAAGACCAGCTGACGTCTTCCAACAACATACGCTAGAGGTAACGCCTGTATCCTCGCCACGGCCATACAGGAGCAAGACGGCTTGCTGCACGCAAAATATAATATATAAGAAAGTAGCAGTAGTATATAATAAAGCTATATAATAAAATTGTAAATTTTATATCTATCATGTTTTGAGCGTGACCATACTCCGAGGATATACACACACTGCTTTTGTGTTCTTGGCTATAGTGATAAACTGTTAATGTTGTCACAGCTCCCTCTATGTTCTTTGATAATCCTGAGACTGACTGGCAGTGTATGTTTTGTGAACCATTAATACATATTTTGTAAGCACTGAACTTCTCACGTAATAAAAGGGCTTCAGTCAAAGGTGACAGAGATCAGTCTTTATGGAGAGTGACCACAGGAGGGCAGTAGAACATCCCTTCCAGAGTAATAATGTTGAAAAAGTGACACGTCATACAATGAAGTTTTGTTACTGTCTTTTGGGTGTATTCGTTATTGAAACACATTCCAGATGTTTTACTGAACAGTTCAAATGTGTTGAGCAGCAAGTTGACAAACAGTGCATAGTATGAGAGGGTCTAGTCCGAATGAAAAGTGATTTTGTGATATCTCTGATTGTGAAATGCCAGCATTCATATGTAATCCATAAATATTGGGATTGTAATGTCAACATTTCTCCTTTTGCTGTACACTCACATGATATGCAAATATGATGACAAACATATAAAGGTAATATTATAATATGAGAAGAAAGTAAAGTGACTTTATTTTTGTCCATTACACTAATATGCTGAACTAAGAGTAACAGAATTGTCTGAGTTCCATATCCCATTTTTTTCTTGGGACATTTTGGCTCACGTGTTTTTTATAATTGATCCGATTGCCTTGATTGTTCACATTTAAAAGAGGTGTGTTCAATCCTTTACTTTACATACAAATCACACCATTTTAGAGGCTCCCTTCTCTACACGGTGTTCGGTCTGTGGCTGCCTCCTTTACTCCAACTTGACTCAATATCCTCAAATCTCTCTGTCCGACATCTTCCCAATATTGGCCTGAAATTCCACGCCTACCTCTGTCTCGTCTCCGTTTGCCCGTCTCCCGGGTCACACTCGTCTCCCTTTTCCTCTCCTCTCTCAGTCTCGGTTGTTTCCTCTTCCTCTCCTTCCTCCCCTTTTGCCTCTCCAAATCCTTCATCCTCTCCGTTACTCCCGCACGCCGGCTCCTTCCCATCCCCTTCTTCTCGCTCCCCCTTAACGCCTGTACCCACCCCTTCTCCCCTCCCCACTGAACCTCCCCATCCCTCCACCACATCTTCTCCCGCATCCTCCCCGTCAAGTGACCAGTCCACCCAGCCGTCCGTCTCAAACTCCAGTTGCTCCACTCGGGCCAGCATCTTGCGATTGCTGGACTCCAGCTCGGCCATCAGACGAGCGAGCTTGGTCTGCAGGGCGTTTAGGCCTCCCTCCAGCCGCTCCACCTTGACCTGGATCTCCTCCAGTTCCTCCTCGCCCGACGCAGCCTCCACCAGCATGCCCATCTTAGTGAGAATCTGACGACCCTTCTCCTCCAGGTGTCTCTTGGCGGCCGGGAACTCGGAGAGCACATTTGTCAGGTCCTCCTTGGACAGACTGAACAGGTCCGAGTGGCCGATACTGCGGATGTTGGCGGTCCGACGGTTGCCAGATTTGTTCCCTGTCGGAGGAAGAGGTGTGTTTCATTGTTTGTGCGACAACCTGGAAGAAGACACAGTGGTTTGTGCGGGAACCAGGCAGAAGACACAGTGGTTTGTGTGACAACCAGGCAGAAGACACAGTGGTTTGTGCGACAACCAGGCAGAAGACACAGTGGTTTGTGCGACAACCAGGCAGTTGACACAGTGGTTTGTGCGACAACCAGGCAGTTGACACAGTGGTTTGTGCGACAACCAGGCAGTTGACACAGTGGTTTGTGTGACAACCAGGCAGTTGACACAGTGGTTTGTGCGACAACCAGGCAGTTGACACAGTGGTTTGTGTGACAACCAGGCAGTTGACATAGTGATGCTAAAAACATGTTCTACCCTATGAATCACTTATAGCTTAAAAGGAGAGCGTGCACCTTTCTTTTTTCATCTCTGGCCACCTGGATTTTATTATCAGACGGACAGATTCTCTGCCGTTCATACCTCATTATTCATTTTGACCTGCTCATTTCACCGGCCGACTCACTTCTAAGGCTTCTCCTCTGTATTACGTCTTGCCGTCCTTTGAGGCGTTCCTATGGAATATCAGGGCGCGTGCCGTAAATACGCCGCCACATTCTATGTCTCCTTTGTACCTTTGATGTTGAGGATGCTGATCTCGCCAAAGAAATTGCCGCCACACAGCACGGCGTACTGGGTCACCCCGTCATCGGCCACCACGGCCAGCTTGCCCTCCTTGATGATGTACATCTCGTGACCCACATCCCCCTTCCGGCAGACGTACTCCCCAGGGCTGTACACCTGTTGTGGGAAAAGAAGCATGTCTGAGACGTCGTGTTGAGACTCCTGGTGGTAGCAGACACGCACCTGCCGACGTCAACTTATTGCAACATAATGGTTGTCATTGATCCCCTGTTTTACGCGAAGCAATAAATGTACTGTTTATTACCCCGTGCAATTGGATGCACAGGCCAGTTAGTGCCCCCTACTGGGCCTCTATTGGGCCTGCAAGACTTCTTCCAGCTGCATCTGGTCACCCATAAAGGGAGTTGTGTCCTTTGCTCACAAGCAGCCTATTTGACCTTGTTAGCTTGGTGAATTTAGCACAATATAAATTAGAGTACATTATAACATGATGTTGTCTTTTAAACCTGAATGCTAATTGGCCACAAGCTGCGGTATATCAGAATGTACACCATGCGTGTGACCAAAAATATTTTCCAGTGTTTTAATTAAGTCGGAAGCTAGTTCATCATTGCAATGAGGCAACTAAGTGACCCCAGACCTCTGACCTGCGGGGTGAGTTTGAGAACCAGCTCCTCCAGCAAACTGGTCTCACAGTTCTGGAAGATGGTGACCTTGGAGAGAATGGGTAGGTGAACGCTCACGGCGATCTCCGTCTGCAGCTGAACGGGGAGCTGTTGCAGGATCTCGTTCTCCCGTGTGATTTTACGATTGATGTACAGGTGCTGGTACCAATCGTTGACACGTTTACGCAGCTCCTTGCTGATGTGCCTGTTGCGCAGATAACCCTTGACCTGGAATCAGATGAGCTAAGATTACCCATGCTGGGCACGTCATAAATGCCACAGTGGTTTGAGGAGAACAAAGTTCATTTACATTATGTTACAGTGAAATTATCAACAGAAATGTAGTTAGCTCATTGTAAGGAAGCTAGGTTAAATAGTTGTAGAACTTTAGCATCAAAGTCCAACTTTAAATGTGCCGGTGTATAAAAGAAGAATCAGGGTTATGGTTAGTTTTCACGCCTTTCGACTTTGACATATTTGATTGGTGTTTCGTATGATTTCATGTTAAAAACACTTGTCTCTGGGAAGTCCCACAGTTGGTTAGTAAAATGACATCATAAACGCAAATAAATATTCAAAGAAAATCAAGATTACGGTTTTTCGAAAGCACCAATCTGGGGTAGGATATTCAAACATTTCCAATGACTTCTACATCCCCAGAGCACAGTAAAGTCTATTCAAAATAAATAAAAAGAATATGGCACAACTTTTTAATCTGCAGATCTGTTTAGAACAAGCTGATTTATAAAACTACGCATCATACGAGGACAGTAGACTGGGAAGCCACCTAGAGGCCTATAGGAAATCTAGTTAAGGTCGTCCATTGTTGAGCTGGGAGACATTGCACATACTTGAACAATAGCCCTAACAATAGTGGTCTTAATGACAGAGTGGTGTGATTAAACCAACCTAGCATAAGGCATGGTGGTGGCAGCATTATGCTTTGGGGATGCTTTGCTGTGTCAGATTTAGAAACAGTTTTTTATTTTCCCTTTCACTTTCACATCACTTTGGGAATCATTAGTGTTGTTCGGTGGCAAAATAAATCAGAATATTTGGAAATGTACAAGAGGGATTAATAGTTTTGAGAGCCAGTGTATGCTAGCCTAGAGTGGTCCAGCAGTCTGTGCTGCTGCCTCCCCCACACATCCATCACTATTCAGCGCAGGGTTGAAGCTAGCCTATTGCTCTTTCAGCAAAAAAATCCCCCCAAAATGTAAAACAATAAAAGCACAAGCATGAGGTTTATGTTGTCGTGCCTCACCAACTCGTGGTTGGGAAAGAAGACATTGTCTCTGTCTCTGAGGTTGGTGATGACGTTCCCCACGTCTCCGACAACGTAGGCAAACACCAGCACGGCAATCAGCAGGTCCGCGATCATGAACAGGAACTCCTCCTCGCACGTGGGCTGCGGTGTGTCGCCCACCGTGGTCAAGATCAGCACGGAGAACCAGAAGCAGCGGTAATACTGGCGCCTCACCGCGGCAAAGTCCGGGTCCGCTGTGTCTGGGTAGACCCAGGGGTCCGTCCCGAAACCGATGTAGCTGGACAGGGCGAAGTAGAGGCAGGCGTTCCAATGGAGCAGAACGAAGATGTAGAGCATGAGCTTGGAGATGCGGAAGACGTTGGGGTACGAGGTGCGGGTCTCGATACGGTCCACAGCCTCGTTGACACGGGAGATACGCAGGAAACGGTTGACTCGCACTAAGGGCTGGTGGATGCCGAAGTACAGGTAGAGGAGGTCTGTGGGCAGCAGGGAGACTATGTCCCACAGGAAGCGCGAGGAGGAAAGGTAACGCTTGTGTAGACGGGCCCTGTCTCTCACCAGGATGCCTTGCTCCAGGAAACCTGCAGGGAGAGGCAAAGATACTTTCTTGTTGACTTTTCTCCGCCAGAGAATTAGATTAAATTTTGTAGTGTAAAATATCTGTTAAATGGTTTTGTTACCATTTAAGATATTAATGCATTTTACAAGGATCTAATAGGCGGGATAGCAAAATATTATTTTACCCCCAAAACATGTACACAATGACACAGATGGTTATAAATGATATACAACAGAAAATCTTTACCAGTGTTCAATTTGATGAAGGAATCTGCGATATATAAGAGGTCAGATAGGTAGTCGAGTGTAAGCCACAATGACAGGTATTTTTCATCTACTTGCTTGAAGCATGTCCTAGAACAGAAGATTAAATTGTGAAATATGAACATAGTTTCTTCATGACTGGTAAACACCTACATCATTCTTTTGTCATGTTACGGAGAAAAGCTGTTTTTAGTCACTTGTGTTTGGAACAAAAACAACGTTTCTAATTTTTATTAAAATCATTCTAAATTACTGTATGTACTTAAACATGCAATGGGAATGTGGGAAGACTTTGCAGTGTCTTCAAGACAAATGCAGCAACTGCACCTGTCACTCGAACCTGGATACGAGTCTGCTAAGGATACAATTGGGGCAGTCTAAATGATGCATACCTGCAGATGAGAATGACCCAGTTGTAGAAGACAGGAACGATCATGACCTGAAGCCATCCATAATAAAACTCCTCCGATGGGTCTATCACCCACTCCCTCCAGCTGATGAGTAGACGCGAAGAGAGAACCCACACGCGAATACGTTTGTATAAAGAAGAAGCGGTCCACAACACCAATATTCATTTAGTTATCATCTGTGATCTTATACCTTTCTGGCTAATCAACTTGTCACGTGTAAATAATGTCTAGACATGTTTTGCTAAGTGTACCGGACCGGGTGCGTCTTACTTCAATTTGGCCTTTGTTTCTGCCGGTGCCTTTTTCTCCTCTTTGCTCTCCTCTTTCTTCTCCGCCTGCTCCCCCTTCTTCATCTGATGCCACCTGAACACCTGAGCCCATCGGTTCATCCTGCCTCTTCTGGTGGGTCTGCTTGGGTACAGTCAGGGTTTGGCCTGGATCACAGGCCTTATCTGAAAGACGGCGACTTGCTGTGTAGCCCCTCTAGTGCTGCCTTCAACTGCGCCTCGCTGATCCAGACAGGTATACTGCAGATTTGTGTTCTCATGACGACAAGCCGAGCCTACCTGAGGCACGAGAACGCCTGTTGATCCTGATTCTGGCTGGTCTGTTTCCATGGAGGTGATCGGGAGCTTCTCTAACCGTGCATAGTGGATCCCTCCAGGGACCTCGTGGTTCATTAACCAACTGGTGATGGCCTGTGGAACATCCCACGGGGTTTGATGAACCCCCAGTGTGTTGGCAGTTCATCCGTTAAAGGTGGCAGGCTGAAATATCAGTCTACTGTACACGTACACTGCCGTTCAAAATGTTGAGAAGTCACGTAGAAATTTCAGGGTTTTCCATGAAAACATATCTAATCTAATTGTCTACTTTCTGTTTAACACATGATTCCATACAATCAAGCTGTGCCCATAAAAGCTAAATATGGTTAAGTTCCAATCTGTTCTTTTTCCGTTCCAACCGTCGGGTCTTTGTGAGACAGACTAGGTGAACGAATGACTTCCGCATGTGTGGTTCCCTTTGTTTTTAGTTTTTATTTAACCATTATTTAACCAGATAGGCCGATTGAGAACGAATTCTCATTTGCAACGGCGACCTGGCCAAGGTAAGGCGAAAAAAATATGTGCAGGACAACATACAGCTGCACAATAAATACACAGAACACAAGAGTGCAAATAGCAATGGGAGTGAACCATGGGGGAGGAGGTGCCTTGGTGTGGCTGTGCCTTGCTGATGACACTGTCTGTAATTCATTTAGATTTTAGGGTTCACTCAATCAGCCCGGCTACCACACCATTCTGCCTGGTTAGCGCTTATAGTAGGACTATTTCAACAGGACAATGACTGTTAACACAACTCCAGGCTGTGAAAGAGCCATTTGAAGGATGGATGGTGCTGCAAAAGATGACCTTATCTGACTTCAACACAATTGAGATTGAGATTGGGATGTTGGACTGGAGAGTGGAGGACAAAGCAGTGAACAAGTGCTCATCTGAGAGCTCCCTGAAGACTGCGGGAAAAGCATTCCAGAAGCTGGTTGAGAGAATGCAAAGTGTGCAAAGCTGTTATCAGGGCATACAAGCTTTTTGATGTTTCGTTACTGCATGTTTACATATTTATTATGAGTAATCCAAACATATGACTGGCACTCTATATATATATATATATATATATATATATATATACTGTATGTATGTATGTATGTATGTATTTATGTGTGTGTGTATGTATGCATGTATGCATGTATGTATGTATGTATGTATGTATGTATGTATGTATGTATGTATGTATGTATGTATGTATGTATGTATGTATGCATGTATGTATGCATGTATGCATGTATGTATGTATGTATGTATGTATGTATGTATGTATGTATGTATGTATGTATGTATGTATGTATGTCTGATATAGGTGGATATATGTTTTATATACTGTATATTTACAGGCTACAGTATGTCGGATATTGTCTGATATGGGTGGATATATGTTTATACTGTTTACAGGCTACAGTATGTCGGATATTGTCTGATATGGGTGGATATATGTTTATACTGTTTACAGGCTACAGTATGTCGGACATTGTCTGATATGGGCTGGTGCCCCGGCTCTCAGTCAACATGCCTGACCGGTAAACAACTTCGGGAGTGTCTTCGATTTGAGGCTCCTTTCAAGGTCAGCGTGTGTGTGTGTGTGTGGTGTGTGTGTGTGTGTGTGTGTGTGTGTGTGTGTGTGTGTGTGTGTGTGTGTGTGTGTGTGTGTGTGTGTGTGTGTGTGTGTGTGTGTGTGTGTGTGTGTGTGTGTGTGTGTGTGTGTGTGTGTGTGTGTGTGTGTGTGTGTGTGTGTGTGTGTGTGTGTGTGTGTGTGTGTGTGTGTGTGTGTGTGTGTGTGTGTGTGTGTGTGTGTGTGTGTGTGTGTGTGTGTGTGTGTGTGTGTGTGTGTGTGTGTGTGTGTGTGTGTGTGGCGTGTGTGTGTGTGTGTGTGTGTGTGTGTGTGTGTGTGTGTGTGTGTGTGTGTGTGTGTGTGTGTGTGTGTGTGTGTGTGTGTGTGTGTGTGCGTGTGTGTGTGTGTGTGTGTGTGTGTGTGTGTGTGTGTGTGTGTGTGGCGTGTGTGTGTGTGTGTGTGTGATAGAGGAATTCAAGTAAGATGGCAGCGGAAAGGGAGAGTGATTGTGACATACTGGACTGGTTTGTTGTTGCTGTCTGAAGCGACACTCTGTCCGACACAACCGACAGTGCATCGGTGACCGGGTCATTTATAACTCGTTGTCGTTGTGTTTGTTTTTAAGGTTTGTTTACCGCGCACGGTGATCGACTGACAGTGGAGTTACCCTGATAATATAGCCACCGTTAGCACTCTGGCTAACCAGCTAGCTACTGGAGTAAACCTACAGTAACTGGTGAGTGTTTCGGGTTTAGGGTTAAATACAGTGTTATTTATGTTATCTATCCATTCAGTTCGTGCAGAAACTAAAGCGTCCGTTTTGATGGTAATAATGTTATCGACTTTATATCCCTGAACATTATTACCAAGCTATGTGATATTAGCCACCGTTAGCTGGTATTAGCTATGAACTGTAACGGGGAACAGCTACTGTAGTTATCTAATTAGTGGGTTACTGTATCATGTAACACTACAGGGGTTATTAAATAACTGTATACACCCATCTACTATCTGTAGGTAGCTTCTAGCTACTAACATTATGGGGGAATAGCTACTGTAGTTATCTAATTAGTGGGTTACTGTATCATGTAACACTACAGGGGTTATTAAATAACTATATACACCCATCTACTATCTGTAGGTAGTTTCTAGCTAATAACATTATGGGGGAATAGCTACTGTAGTTATTTAATTAGTGGGTTACTGTAACACTACATTAAATAACTATATACACCCATCTACTATCTGTAGGTAGCTTCTAGCTACTAACATTATGGGGGAATAGCTACTGTAGTTATCTAATTAGTGGGTTACTGTATCATGTAACACTACAGGGGTTATTAAATAACTGTATACACCCATCTACTATCTGTAGGTAGTTTCTAGCTACTAACATTATGGGGGAATAGCTACTGTAGTTATTTAATTAGTGGGTTACTGTAACACTACATTAAATAACTATATACACCCATCTACTATCTGTAGGTAGCTTCTAGCTAATAACATTATGGGGGAATAGCTACTGTAGTTATTTAATTAGTGGGTTACTGTAACACTACATTAAATAACTATATACACCCATCTACTATCTGTAGGTAGCTTCTAGCTAATAACATTATGGGGGAATAGCTACTGTAGTTATTTAATTAGTGGGTTACTGTAACACTACATTAAATAACTATATACACTCATCTACTATCTGTAGGTAGCTTCTAGATAATAACATTATGGGGGAATAGCTACTGTAGTTATGTAATTAGTGGGTTACTGTAACACTACATTAAATAACTATATACACCCATCTACTATCTGTAGGTAGCTTCTAGCTACTAACATTATGGGGGAATAGCTACTGTAGTTATTTAATTAGTGGGTTACTGTAACACTACATTAAATAACTGTATACACCCATCTTTTATTTGTAGGTAGCTTCTAGCTACTAACATTATGGGGGAATAGCTATTGTAGTTATCTAATTAGTGGGTTACTGTAATACTACGTTTATAACTATATACACCCATCTTCTATTTGTAGGTAGCTTCTAGCTAATAACATTATGGGGGAATAGCTACTGTAGTTATCTAATTAGTGGGTTACAGTATCACTACATGTGTTTATAAATAACTGTATATACCCTACTATCTGTAGGTAGCTTCTATGTGAGTGATCTAGTCCTTGCAAAAGAACAGCAGTCATCCACAGGGATTTAATATGTATAATTAATTCAACATGTAAATGTTGGTAATTAGCGAGTTAAGGTCCATCCAAATTTCCTAGGAACGATCACTGACGTAAGTAAAGAAATTGGATTGTGAAGACATCTGAAAGTGTTTTCTGGTTTGGCTATACAGAACGTTTCCATTACACTTTCCCAAACTCTATTTACTCAACCAAGTCTCCCTTAATGTAGTCTTGCCTTCTTTCAGTACTGTAGCTACGGCAGCATCTACTGTACCGTATACACATGTTTAAACGTGATAAAAGATTCTAACATTTTATTAATTTTTAACTGGGCTAAACTGTAGCGGTCACAGGGAATAACACGTTAATACAAACCGAACCTTACGGGTATTGGTTATGGGGAAGTGTACTAAACAGGGGACAGGGTGCCATTTAAGAAGTGCGGCAATGACGGAAACATGACTGAGTGACATTTGCATCGCTTAAAGAATCTATTCTCCACCCCCCACGGGCAAAATCTCTCTATGGGGGTCAAGCTCTGCTCGAGATTCTAGGAAACGTCACTATCTGGGAGCTAGCTTTGCCATAGGTCGGAACATAACTACCCAGGATTGGATGGCACACTCTCTATCATACCTGTCCCTGTCCTGCACACACTTCTCCTCACAGAAGACATGCACTCTTTGAGATCCCATGAAGTGCACCGATATAGATCCCAGTCTAACTTAAACACAATATTTTGGCCGAGCAGCTGCTCTGATAAAGGGTTAGCTGTTGCCAAAATGCCTGACACAGAGTCCGGTCAGACGGACGGGTTGACATTTATCTGTCTTTATATGTCTGTTGTTGACCGAGAGCTTTAGAAGGTTTGGTCCAGGTTAGTGTTTTCTTATCTCCTATTGTTTATATTCCAGCATTGCAATATGAGCGGCTGAACTTTGAGCTCAGCTCACTCAAAAATATCACCTGCATTTACAGGTTACATAGCTCTGCCATGGCACACCTCCAGTCTTATCTAATTTTCTGACAATACCCCCAGGATTGAAACATTGACATTATTGTTTTAGGTATGGACTGTTAAGCCTTCAGCTAAGCTGCTGTTTAGACTAAACCAACACACAAGCTATGCCCTGAGATATGACTAATATTAGGTGGTTTGTGGCAGCATGACTATTGGTTGGCCTAGTTCTTATTTTAAAGGGCCACTATAGCTTTATGGACCTTATATTTACTGGACACTTTATTACGTGCACCTGTCTAGTATCAGGTGGGACACCACTCCCAAAAGATCATGTGTTTAAAGACCCCAGATCGTTCAGCAAGTATTCACACCCATTCACGGTTTTATACATCTTGTTACACCCGTAATCAATTCACTCACATTACCCACGTTACACATTACATTACTGACCAAGCAATAACATGTTGTCAGAGTTTTTGCAAACATGTCACGCGTAAAGCCATAGAAATATATGTACACAAGTATTCAGAGTTCAGACGCCATTGCTCAGTACTTTTTTCCAGCACATTTGGGAGGAATTACAGGCTTTTGTCTTCTCGGGTATAACTCCACATCTTGGCACAACTGTATGTTGGGCGTCACCCCGATTACTTCTCTGCAGTTCATCTCAAGCTCTGTCAGGTTGGATGGGAAATTTCGGGAACGTTGCCATTTGCAGGTGTCTGCAGAGATGTTCGATTTGCTTTCAGGCACTGGCTGTACCACTCACTGGCTGTACCACTCACTGGCTGTACCACTCACTGGCTGTACCACTCACTGGCTGTACCCCCACTGGCTGTACCACTCACTGGCTGTACCACTCACTGGCTGTACCCCCACTGGCTGTACCACTCACTGGCTGTACCACTCACTGGCTGTACCCCCCGCTGGCTGTACCCCTCGCTGGCTGTACCCCTCGCTGGCTGTACCCCTCACTGGCTGTACCCCTCACTGGCTGTACCCCTCACTGGCTGTACCACTCACTGGCTGTACCCCTCACTGGCTGTACCCCTCACTGGCTGTACCCCTCACTGGCTGTACCCCTCACTGGCTGTACCACTCACTGGCTGTACCCCTCACTGGCTGTACCACTCACTGGCTGTACCCCTCACTGGCTGTACCCCTCACTTGCTGTACCCCTCACTTGCTGTACCCCCCACTGGCTGTACCCCTCACTGGCTGTACCCCTCACTGGCTGTACCCCTCACTGGCTGTACCCCTCACTGGCTGTACCCCTCACTGGCTGTACCCCTCACTGGCTGTACCCCTCACTATTGTAGTCCTGTTGTTAGTCTGATATCCTAAGCATTCAGGAGCAGCTTTTCAGCCTTAACATGCTCCGTTAATTTCTCCATTGATCCTGACTAGTCTTCCCGTCCCCGAGCCTTCGAAGCAATCCCACAGCGTCCTGCTGTCACAACCATTTCTCACCGTCGGGATGGTATTGGCCAGGTGATGAGCGGCGTCTGGTTTCTTCGAGAGGGTTAACCAGGCATTGAGGCCAAAGTTCAATGTTGTTGGTCTGGGAGTCTTTAAGGTGCCTCCTGGCCAAAGGTGTGTGTTCGTAGGCAAACACCAATCTACATCAAACATTAGACATCCTCTCAGGATCTGGTCTGGGTGGTTACAGTGACTCAGCGTGTCTGCACCGTTAGGCTTCAAGGGTGTGTGTCAGTGTGCGTGTTCCCACAGTCAGATAGGTGTGTTTCCACCTCGGCTGGCCCAGGTCCCGGAATGCTTCAGTCAGGTCATTCATCACATCTTTAAAAGTGACTTTGTGAGTCACTAGCCGCCGCTAGCTGTTTGCCGCTAGCTGTTCACCGTTCGCCGCAAGCTGTTCACCGTTTACCGCTAGCTGTTTGCCGCTAGCTGTTCACCGTTCGCCGCTAGCTGTTCACCGCTAGCTGTTCACCGCTAGCTGTTCTTAGCTTCTGCTTGTGTGCATGCTTCTGTTTTACTCTACAGTAGTATTACAAGGAAAATCAAGCGAGGATGTTTGTCTGATCCTTACTGTGATGAGAACATTTAGTCTTGGAATTTGTTTTAAAATAACGGTTATGCTTATGTTCAGACATTAAGGTTTAGGCAACATGTTTTGATACTGAACCTAGAAGCCGGCGCTAACTTTGACAGTATAACAAACAAGTGACTGTATGACTTCATTCTGTCTCGCCCTGAGCAGAGTTGTTTTTGTGGTTTGTGGCTTTTCGACAAACAACAGCAAACTGAACTGAGCACAAGGAACATCCTTTCATACTGAGTCCTACACACACACCAATTATCAGACAGATCTACACTCTTATAATTCGTTCTTGAAATCAAGTCGGTCTGGTGGCAAAGCCATGTGGTCCGTGGTGGTCCGGGCTGTTGAGTCACGACTGGGGGTTCTGTTAGGAAAACAACCTCAAAATGCATGTCCTGCCATCTTCACTGTCTTTCTGACTGCCTTACTGTTTGTCCTGCTAATATGTCTCATTGATGGGTGTAACAGTAGGTCTGTCCATTTCTAGACCACCTTGTATTACAGCATGACACCAAATCATACGACCTGTCTCTCTGTCTCACTTCTCTACGCTGTGTCGTTTGACAGCGGTCCTTCTGAGAGCAGCTGGAGTTGAGAACCGCTAAGCCGATCACTGCTGGTTAGTGACTTTCCTGAGAAGCTGGCATCAGACAGAAGCAGCCAGCGAGGGCCATGTGCCTAGGCCCTCTCCTCCCCCCGCTGTGGAACCTGGCCAGCATGCAGGTTTAGCCCACATAGACGCTGAGCAAGTGTTCAGGTGAGATGGTGTTCAGGTGAGATGGTGTATCCCCTGCCTGTATGTGAGCAGTATGACAGCAGAGCACAAATAATGAGCAAGCACCGTGATCTCCAAGCAGCTTCAGCTCTCGTCCGTTGTCTTGATTTGTATTGTGGGGATGTTGGCGTGAAACATCTCTGTGGATGATGTTTGTAGTGCTGATTTCAATGGGACGGTTAGAGAGTTGGATGACTGGGACTGTTCTACCTCAGCTCTCTGTTTCTCCTCTACCTCTATATCAGCTCCCTACTCCTCCTCTACCCCAGCTCTACTCCTCCTCTACCCCAGCTCTCTACTCCTCTACCCCAACTCCCTACTCCTCCTCTACCACAGCTCTCTACTCCTCTACCCCAGCTCTCTACTCCTCTACCCCAGCTCTCTACTCCTCTACCACAGCTCTCTACTACTCCTCTACCCCAGCTCTCTACTCCTCCTCTACCCCAGCTCTCTACTCCTCTACCCCAGCTCTCTACTCCTCTACCACAGCTCTCTACTACTCCTCTACCCCAGCTCTCTACTCCTCCTCTACCCCAGCTCTCTACTCCTCTACCCCAGCTCTCTACTCCTCTACCCCAGCTCTCTACTCCTCTACCCCAGCTCTCTACTCCTCCTCTACCCCAGCTCTCTACTACTCCTCTACCCCAGCTCTCTACTTCTCTACCCCAGCTCTCTACTACTCCTCTACCCCAGCTCTCTGTTTCTCCTCTACATCAGCTCTCTACTCCTCTACCCCAGCTCCCTACTCCTCCTCTACCACAGCTCTCTACTTCACTACCCCAGCTCTCTACTCCTCCTCTACACCAGCTCTCTCCTCCTCTACCCCAGCTCTCTACTCCTCTACCCCAGCTCTCTACTCCTCCTCTACCCCAGCTCTCTACTCCTCCTCTACCCCAGCTCTCTACTCCTCTACCCCAGCTCTCTACTCCTCCTCTACCCCAGCTCTCTACTCCTCCTCTACCCCAGCTCTCTACTCCTCCTCTACCCCAGCTCCTCTACTACTCCTCTACCCCAGCTCTCTACTCCTCTACCCCAGCTCTCTACTACTCCTCTACCCCAGCTCTCTACTACTCCTCTACCCCAGCTCTCTACTACTCCTCTACCCCAGCTCTCTACTACTCCTCTACCCCAGCTCTCTACTCCTCTACCCCAGCTCCCTACTCCTCCTCTACCCCAGCGTTCTCCTCATCAGGGGGTTCATTTCAGTACCTAGTAATGTTGGTGAACACTGATACATTAGGGTGGTATTTTAGATGCTTTTCCGCTGTACTATTTTGCACCAAAATACAATCTCTTGTTCGTTTTCGCTTGTTTATAATACAATATAAATTCACCCACCAACCCCTAGCACTAACTGGTTTAGTCATGATTTTCCTGATAAAGTATAGGAAGCAACATGTAACACTGTAGCATGGTACATCAAAGTGCACTAATATCTTAATATGATGTTTATATTCATACATTATATTTATAATATTATATGATGTATTATATTATATACACCATGTTTAAAAGTTCGGGTCACTCCATTATAGATTGTTTCTTCCCTAAATAGTTCTTGCATAGTTTGGTGCTGTGCTTTGGGTCATTGTGCTGTTGTAGATGAATATTGGCTCCAATCAACTGCCATTAAGAGAGTATGGCATGATGTTGCAAAATACCGTGATCTTCTTCAAAATCACTTTTACCCTGTACAAACCTGCCACATTGAAGCACCCCCAGACCATCACAATGCCTCCACCATGGTTGACAGATAGCGTCAAGAACTAACCCAACAACCTTATTTGGACTGCGTCTCATGAATGTTGTTCCTTTTGCTCTGAACACCCTCAAACTGTTTTCAGCCAAACCAACATTTAGCAAAAGGGTGACATAACTTCAAGTGGTTCGGCATCTTACAGTGTAGTTTCCTCCGGTCCATTTGGGTTCTCCTGGTTCTGTTTTAATCTGTCTGAAGAACATGAAGCTACTAGCAGGGCAGCCAGATGATACCCGTTCTCCCAGTCTCCCTCTTTCTCCTCCTCGGCTGTGACATAAACGTAACATTTCAAACTATACCCATGTCTAAACGGGTACGACTGCTGTCAAGTGTCAACTTGGTTTTTCCCTTTGCAAGGTAGAGTCACCGGGTGTTTCTGAAGTGTTGCCAGTTCACCGGCCTGGTGAGGCCTGCCATGTGGGCATGCGTGTGGTTGGGACGCTCTGCTATAAATACATGGGGACTCAGTTCTGGGAAGAGTGCTGGTTTGGTCACTGTACATAATTACTACACAGCCTCTTGTTGCAGTATGGCACCAAAACACGCTAAGACACACTGACACAGTGACAAGTTTGAACTTCGAGGATATAGTCCACCCAAAGTTCACGCCTTTCCTATGACATCCATTGGAAAACAATATCAATATCTGGGCAACAGTAAGCTTATATGATTTTTCTAGACAGGCTCCGTTTTTTAAGAATATTGTATTTAGTAATACAAAGCAAATATCGGCATGTGAGATTAATATATTTTTACTCACTTGTACACCAATCGCTTTTCCCAAATGTAATGATCTGTCTCTCTGTGGGTGGATTACACCTTCTACTGAGTTCTGTTATGGCCAAGTGGGATGGTTTTCCACTTGCTGTTTGAGTTGAGGTTCTGCTCATAATTTGTTATGAACACAGAGAACACACGTGCCTGTTTGAATTATCAGGGGAGGAGATGTTCGGGGTGACTGTAAAGGTTGAGGTTTAGCCAGAGCCGGCTGGTTTTAAGGATTGCATAGTTCTGGTCGGGTTTAGCCAGAGCCACTTGGTTTTAAGGATTGCATAGTTCTGATCGGGTTTAGCCAGAGCCACTTGGTTTTAAGGATTGCATAGTTCTGGTCGGGTTTAGCCAGAGCCACTTGGTTTTAAGGATTGCATAGTTCTGGTCGGGTTTAGCCAGAGCCACTTGGTTTTAAGGATTGCATAGTTCTGGTCGGGTTTAGCCAGAGCCACTTCATTTGACCCCACCCAGTTACTGATGTCCTCAGACCGTCTAGACTAGAGGGCTCTGAGCTGGCTCTAGGAGGGGAACAGTCACAGGATATTCCCTGGAAGTTTTGGAAAACTCTGGGTGGGGCAGGACGTGGTGCCAGGTTACTAGGAGGCGGCATGTTTTTTAGTTGCAGAATTTATTTGTCAGAATTGTCTGTTTGGTGAATGGTCATTTCAAGGTTACCGAGGTGTGCTTTGGCATTGCATTTTACCGGGTTGAATGGATTCCACACATACAGTGTCATGAAAAAATGTTTGCTTAAGGTTTGAACTACTGAAGGTATTGCAGAACAAATGTGACCAGAGGTCAGATGGTGTAGTCTGCTCCCCGTGTGGATTTACTTCTGTAAATGATGCTTTATACTCACCGGACACTTAATAAGGTACACCTATCCAGTAGCGGTTTGGCTTTAGTCTCTTCTGTGAGCTTGACCCAGTCCGGTCATCAGGTTTCTCACCTTTCATTTACGCAGTGTATTAGCCAACTGATCTGAGGCTCTCGGAATGCTTTTTGTTCATCCGCCGTTCTCCGTAGACTCTAGAGGTTTTATGTGTTTACGAGCTTCACGTTTTGATGCTTTCTCATTCTTTTCACATGGAAATTGCCGGGAGTTCCTCAGTCATTCAACCAAATGCATTCGCTCCGTTCCGCCAAGACACTAATCGGCTGCTGTGGGGGTTTGTTCAGAGTAAAACATTGGTTAGGGATTGTAAAGTGGTTGCGGCTAGATATATCGATTTAGTAATCTAGAAGCAGTGAGGTTTTTGCTTTATAATGCATTCATGTGACCCAATGTTAACCACGTTGCTTCGGAGAGATTGCTGTTCATATTGGACTTTTTGCCTGCACTACCTGTGTACCGGCAGAAGATCATTTCCTGCCAGTCTGTGTCATTAGAAAACGACTGCAGTAGTAAGGAGTGAAATGAGATGAATGGAGATGTCAATTCAAGACATTGAGGATGAATCAAAGGAACTGATTGAGTGAAGAAGCTCAGGAATGCTTTTGGAAGTGTTAATTTGATTCATCCTCAATGGGCAGCTTCTCACTTTATCCTTTCACATTCATACAAGTTCTGCTTCTTCTGTCTCTCTGTCACTAAGTCTCTCTCTGTATCTCCGCTAACTATCTCTATCTCTGTCTCTCTCCTTCTCTCTCAAGCTCTCCATCTCTCTGTCTCTCTCTCTCCTTCTCTCTCAAGCTCTCCTTCTCTGTCTGTCTCTCTGTCTCTTTCTGAAAATATCATTGCTGCCCTGGAAATATATTGATAAACCAGTGAAATGCCACGGTAGATGCGGATAGTAACTACAGTATGTTACAGTAGTAAAAATACAATTAACTCTTTTTTTTCCCCTCTCAGTTAAACCATATTTTGCTGTTTGTTGTGGGATGTTGTAGGTCGGCTGCGTTGCCTGGAGAGCACCTGCCTCTCAATGCGATCAAACAGACATTAATTAGAGGGCTTGACCTGGATATAATATCAATATTTGATTCATATCAAATGTTCCATATTACCTGTCTATGCCTGCTGCCGAAGATAAGCAGTAGCCTACTGTAACCAGGACAACTGTAACCAGGACTACTGTAACCAGCTGGGTTATATACTGTAACCAGGACAACTGTAACCAGGACTACTGTAACCAGCTGGGTTATATACTGTAACCAGCTGGGTTATATACTGTAACCAGGACAGCTGGGTTATATACTGTAACCAGGACAACTGTAACCAGGACTACTGTAACCAGCTGGGTTATATACTGTAACCAGCTGGGTTATATAGTGTAACCAGCTGGGTTATATACTGTAACCAGCTGGGTTATATACTGTAACCAGGACAGCTGGGTTATATACTGTAACCAGGACAGCTGGGTTATATACTGTAACCAGCTGGGTTATATACTGTAACCAGCTGGGTTATATACTGTAACCAGCTGGGTTATATACTGTAACCAGCTGGGTTATATACTGTAACCAGCTGGGTTATATACTGTAACCAGCTGGGTTATATACTGTAACCAGGACAGCTGGGTTATATAGTGTAACCAGCTGGGTTATATACTGTAACCAGCTGGGTTATATACTGTAACCAGGACAGCTGGGTTATATACTGTAACCAGGACAGCTGGGTTATATAGTGTAACCAGGACAGCTGGGTTATATAGTGTAACCAGGACAGCTGGGTTATATAGTGTAACCAGCTGGGTTATATACTGTAACCAGCTGGGTTATATACTGTAACCAGGACAGCTGGGTTATATAGTGTAACCAGCTGGGTTATATACTGTAACCAGGACAGCTGGGTTATATACTGTAACCAGCTGGGTTATATACTGTAACCAGCTGGGTTATATACTGTAACCAGCTGGGTTATATACTGTAACCAGGACAGCTGGGTTATATACTGTAACCAGGACAGCTGGGTTATATACTGTAACCAGCTGGGTTATATACTGTAACCAGGACAGCTGGGTTATATACTGTAACCAGCTGGGTTATATACTGTAACCAGCTGGGTTATATACTGTAACCAGCTGGGTTATATACTGTAACCAGCTGGGTTATATACTGTAACCAGCTGGGTTATATACTGTAACCAGGACAGCTGGGTTATATACTGTAACCAGCTGGGTTATATACTGTAACCAGCACAGCTGGGTTATATACTGTAACCAGGACAGCTGGGTTATATACTGTAACCAGGACAGCTGGGTTATATACTGTAACCAGCTGGGTTATATACTGTAACGAGCTGGGTTATATAGTGTAACCAGGACAGCTGGGTTATATACTGTAACCAGCTGGGTTATATACTGTAACCAGCTGGGTTATATACTGTAACCAGGACAGCTGGGTTATATACTGTAACCAGCTGGGTTATATACTGTAACCAGCTGGGTTATATACTGTAACCAGGACAGCTGGGTTATATACTGTAACCAGGACAGCTGGGTTATATACTGTAACCAGCTGGGTTATATACTGTAACCAGGACAGCTGGGTTATATAGTGTAACCAGCTGGGTTATATACTGTAACCAGCTGGGTTATATACTGTAACCAGGACAGCTGGGTTATATACTGTAACCAGCTGGGTTATATACTGTAACCAGGACAGCTGGGTTATATACTGTAACCAGCTGGGTTATATACTGTAACCAGCTGGGTTATATACTGTAACCAGCTGGGTTATATAGTGTAACCAGCTGGGTTAACCAGCTGGGTTATATACTGTAACCAGCTGGGTTATATACTGTAACCAGCTGGGTTATATACTGTAACCAGCTGGGTTATATACTGTAACCAGCTGGGTTATATACTGTAACCAGCTGGGTTATATACTGTAACCAGCTGGGTTATATACTGTAACCAGCTGGGTTATATACTGTAACCAGGACAGCTGGGTTATATACTGTAACCAGCTGGGTTATATACTGTAACCAGCTGGGTTATATACTGTAACCAGGACAGCTGGGTTATATACTGTAACCAGGACAGCTGGGTTATATACTGTAACCAGCTGGGTTATATACTGTAACCAGCTGGGTTATATACTGTAACCAGCTGGGTTATATACTGTAACCAGGACAGCTGGGTTATATACTGTAACCAGCTGGGTTATATACTGTAACCAGCTGGGTTATATACTGTAACCAGGACAGCTGGGTTATATACTGTAACCAGGACAGCTGGGTTATATACTGTAACCAGGACAGCTGGGTTATATACTGTAACCAGCTGGGTTATATACTGTAACCAGCTGGGTTATATAGTGTAACCAGGACAGCTGGGTTATATAGTGTAACCAGCTGGGTTATATACTGTAACCAGCTGGGTTATATACTGTAACCAGGACAGCTGGGTTATATAGTGTAACCAGCTGGGTTATATACTGTAACCAGGACAGCTGGGTTATATACTGTAACCAGCTGGGTTATATACTGTAACCAGCTGGGTTATATACTGTAACCAGGACAGCTGGGTTATATACTGTAACCAGGACAGCTGGGTTATATACTGTAACCAGCTGGGTTATATACTGTAACCAGCTGGGTTATATACTGTAACCAGCTGGGTTATATACTGTAACCAGCTGGGTTATATACTGTAACCAGCTGGGTTATATACTGTAACCAGCTGGGTTATATACTGTAACCAGCTGGGTTATATACTGTAACCAGCTGGGTTATATACTGTAACCAGGACAGCTGGGTTATATAGTGTAACCAGCTGGGTTATATACTGTAACCAGGACAGCTGGGTTATATACTGTAACCAGCTGGGTTATATAGTGTAACCAGCTGGGTTATATAGTGTAACCAGCTGGGTTATATACTGTAACCAGCTGGGTTATATACTGTAACCAGGACAGCTGGGTTATATACTGTAACCAGCTGGGTTATATAGTGTAACCAGCTGGGTTATATACTGTAACCAGCTGGGTTATATACTGTAACCAGGACAGCTGGGTTATATACTGTAACCAGGACAGCTGGGTTATATAGTGTAACCAGCTGGGTTATATAGTGGGCAAAGCTCTATGCAATGTGTGTGTCTTCTACAGACTCTACTGTGTGTGTGTGCGCGTGATTTCATTTCCCACTATTCGGTCTTCAGCTTGTCATGAGGGTGTATGGTCTGACCCCTTGTTATTTTTTGGTGTCCTGTACCACCCTCTCCTGTGCTCCTGGGACATCAACAGGTTTTTGGCCCTGTGTTGTATATTTCCCAGGACATAGTTTTGTCTAGTGTTGATTTTGAATGTTTGTAGCAATAACTCGACGTAGCTAGCATTGAAGTGAGAACTTTTAGTCCTCATCGAGCTGAGCCATTTAGTTGTCTACTAGTGTTTCCCGCTCCAATAAATATTGTAATTGCAGATCATTTTTTTACGCCTGGTTATGTTAATGAATGTGGTCTCTGCAGGTCTGTGGTCTTCTGCCGGGGTATTCTAATGAATGTGGTCTCTGCAGGTCTGTGGTCTTCTGCCGGGGTATTCTAATGAATGTGGTCTCTGCAGGTCTGTGGTCTTCTGCCTGGGTATTCTAATGAATGTGGTCTCTGCAGGTCTGTGGTCTTCTGCCGGGGTATTCTAATGAATGTGGTCTCTGCAGGTCTGTGGTCTTCTGCCTGGGTATTCTAATGAATGTGGTCTCTGCAGGTCTGTGGTCTTCTGCCGGGGTATGTTAATGAATGTGGTCTCTGCAGGTCTGTGGTCTTCTGCCGGGGTATGGAGTGGTGTCGGCTGCAGACTGGATGACAGGGTCTTCTGGGAGTACTGGGACGTGTTCCTGTTGCCTCTGTGACACTGAAACCAAGTGACAGCAGCCTCCCACTGCACACTCCTCCCCCTTTTTCATCCCCCTGTGTCTGGGATCTCTCCACGTCTCTCCACGTCACCGCCCCCCTCCTACCCCATCTCCCTCCCCCATCCTCCTCTCCTACCCCCAGTTGCCCAAGTCCCTCCCCTTTCTGACCTCTGACCCACGTCGACTCCTCCCTGGAGGCCAGGATGAGTTGGCTGAGCCGGCTGACTCCCAGAGGTCCTGGCAGCAGGTCCAGCAGGACGACGGCCCCGTCCAGCCCGTGTACGGCCGACCCAGAGACCTGTCTCATGGTGTTCAACAACCACTGGCGACAGGTGAGAGATGATGGTGTGATATTCCGTCCAACGGCCTCCTGTGTTCAGTCCGCGTGCATATTAATAACCCGTATCGCCGCCCATAATTGGGATCTAAGCCATTAGCTCGTGGCCGTTCTACTGACAGAATAACCTCTGGCCTTCTCACACAGCCCACAGCTGATGCTATCATCCATATTCTCCATGCGGACATGTAACCACCTACACACCCAACCTCGTCCCGCCTCTTCCTCCGTTTGCACTGCGGTGGATGGGCGCGCAGTATAGAAACGTAACCGCTAGATCCTTTCTGATACCCCGTCTTGACATACGAGACATGAAATTGGTTTAATGGAGGACTGGCATTTGTCCAGATGTCCTGTCTGCATGTTACATTGTCCGACTGGCTCTGTGGTACCTAGCAGACAGTTAGCCAGTCAGTTCATAGCAGTTAGCCTGCCAGCCAGCCAACCAGTCAGTTAGGATCCATCTTGTTAGCCAATTAGCCAGCCAGTCAACCTGCCAGACAGCCAGTAAGTTTGTGATCACCCTGTTAGCCATTCGGTTAGCCAGCCAGTCAGTTAGAAGCCATCTTGTTAACCAGCCAGTCAGTCAGTCAGCCTTTAGAGGAATCAATAATGCAGCTGTTTCCAGGCCAGTCAGTTGTGCTGCACTGTTGCACTTTTCCTTCTTCATTCTCTCGACCTCTTTATCTTACCGTCTAATTTCCTCCATTTTCTCTTTTATAGCTGAGTGCTGACCGGGGTGTGTATGCTAATTAGTTTATGGGGGAGGTTTTGTTGTGTGTATGCAGAGTGGATTAACTTACCGCCTCTTTCAGCCTCACTGTATGCTGGTATGGAGGAGGTTGGTGTGTGTGTGTGTGTGTGTGTGTGTGTGTGTGTGTGTGCGTGCGTGCGGTTGTTTCAAAGGATGTACCAGCCAGACTGTTAGGCATTGCCAGCTCCCATCAGTAGTTTATCGATTTTGTTCTTAAAGAGCCTTTTAACAGCCTGTCACCTCACGCCAGTCGAGAGACCGCTTTGTCCTCGGCTGCATCTCAAAGTCTACAGACCCATGACACAACACACACACAGCCCTACCCAACACACACACAGCCCTACCCAACACACACACAGCCCTACCCAACACACACACACAGCCCTACACAACACGCACACAGCCCTACCCAACACACACGCAGCCCTACCCAACACACACGCAGCCCTACCCAACACATACACACAGCCCTACCCAACACATACACACAGCCCTACACAACACACACGCAGTCCTACACAACACACACACAGCCCTACCCAACACACACACAGCCCTACCCAACACACACACAGCCCTACACAACACCACACAGCCCTACCCAACTCACACACACACACACACACACAGCCCTACACAACACACACACAGCCCTACACAACACACACACAGCCCTACCCAACACACACACACACACAGCAGCCCTACACAACACACACACAGCCCTACACAACACACACACAGCCCTACACAACACACACACAGCCCTACACAACACCACACAGCCCTACACAACACACAGACACACACACACACACACAGCCCTACACAACACACACACAGGCAGTTAATAATTGGTGATTAATCTGTCAAGCAGAACACACACACATTGTTCTTCTGCATATTGGGGGGTTTGTCTGGATGAACCATGTACTAATTAACCCCCAACTCGCCAGGTGTCCTGGGTTCTGGAGCAGAGGGACCCGTCAAGTTCCAGCGATGACCTCACTGCGGTACGTAACCACTCTGACCAGATGCTGTGCCTCCTGGCCGAGGAGCGGCCAGGGGAGGGGGGCGAGGAGACCCCGATGGGCCCCATCCTGCGCCTGGTTGTCGCGGAGAACGTCCTGGAGCGCGTGGTGCAGTGGCACCTCCGGCGAGGCCTGGACCCCGACAGCCAGGGGGCGCTGCTGAAGCTCTTCGAGATGCTGATCGGACAGTCACATCAGCCGCTGCTCCAGCACAAGGCGGTTCTGCAGCCTCTCCTGGCACTGCTGGGGTCGTGTGCCGAGCCTCAGCTGGGCTGCCCTCTCTCGCTGGAGAACAGTCTGGTTTTGCTGCTGAACCAGGTGGGTGGAACGCACTGATAGTGTAGCCAGAACCGTGTCCATTCCGTGTATGATAAGCGAGGGGCGAGTCCACCGGGGCACTCAGCTTTAAGTGGACCGCTGTAGATCAGGATGCCATTAGGTTGTCCTCTCACGTTACACATCTCACATATGGGGGGGGTGTTGTGGTCGTGATGGAGCAACGTGCTTCTCCTTACTGTTCTTTATCTCCTCCGTCCATCACACATCCTTTTCTTACTGATAACACACACTCTTTCTAAGTGATTGTGTGTGTTTGTGTGTGTGTGTGTGTCTTTTGTGTGTCTCTCGAGATACTTTGTGCCTGTCTTTAAAGAACAGACTACTCTTTCTGGCTTTTTTCTGCAATCTTCTCACACATCCAGACATTGGTCTTTTGCACTATTCATACATATGACACGACATATTCAATATTGACCCAGTACATATCACTACTATGCAGGGTCTCTTGACTGTTCGTGTTGTGTGTCTTGCTCTGTTTCGTGTACTTGTCTGAAATATGTGTGTTCTCATCGCTGCAGCTAGTGGTCCAAACAAAATCCTTAAACAGCCTTGGCCAATAAACCTGGTTCTGATGTGTCTTTCGGCTGATGGATGGCTGTGTGACATAGAGTGTTCCTTTAACCTCTTGGCTCCGTGAACCCCTGATGACCCGGGGGTGGTGTCATTCCGTCCCCAGGTGTGCGTGTCCATGGCCCGATCCCCGGCGGTGCTGGAGCTGCTGTTCCGGACCGGCCCGGCCCAGCAGGGCCCCACTAACCTGCTCATCTTCTCCCTGCTCGTGCCCTTCATCCACCGGGACGGGGCCATCGGACAGCAGGCCCGCGACGCCCTGCTTCTCGTCATGGCAACCTCCGCGGGCAACCAGGGCGTGGCGCGCTATATCGCAGAGAACTCCTACTTCTGTCCGGTAAGCGAGGTTGCCCGTGGTAACAGTGGGACATGCTCCATAAACATTACGGCTCGTGGTAATTCATGCTACATGTATATCATTTGGAGGCTAATGAATAATGTATTCCGACTCTGTGGTGATTGGCCGGTGTGGATTATCCACGTTCTGTCCGATCATGTGGATTATGAGGTAACCCACGAGCTGGGAGGAACCGGCCGACTCATGGCATGTTTATACTTGGAGTTCTGTAGGGGCGCTGCAAACATTCTATGTGTTTACAACTCCCTGAAGATCTGCAAATAGGTGTTTGTTTGTTTGTGTGTGTGTGTGTTAGTGCGCAAGCCGGATAGGAACAAGATCTCTGTCAGTGTTTTTTGATGGAGCAACGTGTTTTACCTTCCTCTTCTTTATCTCCTCCGTCCATCACACATCCTTTTCTTACTGATAACACACACTCTTCTTTCTAACTGAGTGTGCGTGTGTGCGTGTGTGCGTGTGTGCGTGTGTGCGTGCGTGTGTGCGTGTGCGTGTGTGCGTGTGCGCCTGCCTGCCCTATCTGATACACGTCTCCTTTAAACTACAAACTGTTATGTCAGATAACATCACTCTTGTATCACCCTGGAGTCTGACTAGTGATACTTGACAAGTTGTAGCATTGCCTTTTTGCCTCTCAGTGTTTTGCTATTGGAACTTTAATGTTGAGCGACGTAACAATTCAGCACCAGTTTAAAGTCATTTGGATGCAAGTGTGTGACCTAATTATTCCCTGCCGTGAAATGAAATTGCAAAGCAAATGCCGCGACCTGGCTGTGCTGCCGTGACCTGGCTGTGACCTGGCCGTGACCTTTCCGTGACCTGGCTGTGACCTGGCTGTGACCTGGCTGTGCTGCCGTGACCTGGCTGTGACCTGGCTGTGGTGCTGTGACCTGGCTGTGACCTGGCTGTGGTGCTGTGACCTGGCTGTGACCTGGCTGTGGTGCTGTGACCTGGCTGTGGTGCTGTGACCTGGTTGTGGTGCTGTGACATCAATGGCTGCTTGTGTGTGTGTGTTTGTGTGTGGATCTGCTCTGAGCAGGACAGCAGAGTGGTACTACATGGCCTGTGCTGTGGTCTCTGGGACGACGGGGCCTGTGGTCTCTGCTACTATGGGGCCTGTGGTCTCTGCTACTATGGGGCCTGTGGTCTCTGGTACTACGGGGCCTGTGGTCTCTGCAAATAAGGGGCCTGTGGTCTCTGGTACTACGGGGCCTGTGGTCTCTGGTACTACGGGGCCTGTGTCTCTGGTACAACGGGGCCTGTGGTCTCTGGTACTACGGGGCCTGTGGTCTCTGGTACTACGGGGCCTGTGGTCTCTGGTACTACGGGGCCTGTGGTCTCTGGTACTACGGGGCCTGTGGTCTCTGCTACTATGGGGCCTGTGGTCTCTGGTACTACGGGGCCTGTGGTCTCTGCTACTACGGGGCCTGTGGTCTCTGCTACTACGGGGCCTGTGGTCTCTGCTACTACGGGGTCTGTGGTCTCTGCTACTACGGGGCCTGTGGTCTCTGGTACTACTGGGCTTGTGGTCTCTGCTACTAAGGGGCCTGTGGTCTCTGGTACTCACGGGGCCTGTGGTCTCTGCTACGGGGCCTGTGGTCTCTACTACTACGGGGCCTGTGGTCTCTGCTACTACGGGGCCTGTGGTCTCTGCTACTACGGGGCCTGTGGTCTCTGCTACTACGGGGTCTGTGGTCTCTGCTACTACGGGGCCTGTGGTCTCTGGTACTACTAATGTCTGGTGATATTGGGGGTCAGATTGTGAGTCTTCCTGTTTTTTGGCGGCTTCACCAGAACCCACACTGACCACATCCTTTCTGCCTCCTGTTCCAGGTTCTGGCCACCGGCCTGAGTGCCCTCTACTCCTCCTTGCCCAGGAAGATTGAGGTGCGTGGGGACGACTGGCACGCTCTGCGGAGGGAGGACTGGATGGGTGTCTCCTCCCTGGTACTCTTTATGAACTCCCTGGAGTTCTGCAACGCCGTCATCCAGGTGGCCCATCCGCTGGTACGCAGTCAGCTGGTAGACTACGTTCACAATGGCTTCCTGGTACCCGTCATGGGACCCGCACTGCACAAGGTGAGGGGACGCTCTGATTGGCTAATCTGTTGAACCCACAAATTTAAAAAAAAAATAATGCATAAAGAAAAAAATATGTGTATTCATTTTTACAAAGAAATTAACAGTAAAATAAATAAGCCAGGACAGGATTTTTCTTCAAATTCAATAATCTCATGTGTATATTTTTTTACACATTTTTTAATGACGTGTGCTCACGTGCTCGTTGTTTAAACTACGCTAAAGGAAACATATAGAATACAGTTACCTACAAAAGAGTGTGTGTGTGTGTGTGTGGTGTGTGGTGTGTGGTGTGTGGTGTGTGGTGTGTGTGTGTGTGTGTGTGTGTGTGGTGTGTGTGGTGTGTGTGGTGTGTGTGGTGTGTGTGTGTGGTGTGTGTGTGTGTGTGTGGTGTGTGGTGTGTGTGTGGTGTGTGTGTGCGCGCACATGCCAGATGCATGCAGACAGAAGAAGGAAGAGTAGGCAGAGGAGAGTTTTTTCTGAATGAGTAAATGTCCAGGATTTTAACATTCTACAGTGGCACCTGTACCGCATAGATCGCTGGGGCCAGAACATGTTGTTTAGACCGTCTGTGTCACTGTCTGTTGTCCTGTCTGTTGTCCCTTTCTCTGCTTGTAGTCGTCTGTTGATGAGATGATCGCAAGCACAGCCTACCTGGACCTCTTCCTGAGGAGCGTCATGGAAACGGCTCTCCTGAAAACCTTCCTGCGCTTCATCCTGGTGCATCGCCATGACAATGACACCATCCTGGACACGTTGTTAACACGCATCAGCAGCAACTCACGAGTCAGTTGTCTGTGTGTGTGTGTGTGTGTGTGTGTGTGTGTGTGTGATGACAATCCTCCCTTACATCACGACTGTGTGGGCTTTGAAAGCGATGATGCATTTTAGTCATTTATCCGATAAACAGTAGACTAATTTTGAGAAAATAATCGACCAAAATGTATTTATTATTAAGGTTGTATAAAGAGCGTATGTGTCCTTCCCCGACAGCTTTGCATGGTGTCTTTAGGCCTCTTCAGGACTCTGCTCTCTCTCAACTGTGAGGACCTCATGTTGCAGCTCGTTCTCAGGTACAGTACAGCAGAGAGTTCAAGATGGAAAGCCGTAGTTACCGTCAAAAGACATGTTTTTATTGTTATTTTATTGTTTTATTGTTTATGTTTTATTGTCATGAACGATTGGGGGTGGTGTAAAATCAGTAGAAGGGGTGTGTCAGGGGTTTGTCAGGGTTGTGCCAGTAGTGTGTCACCAATTGTGGGTTTTGGTGTTGAGTCGGCGACAGTGTTCATGTTTTCAAAACTGTCATGTTTTGGTGTTTGGGGAGTGAATTACAGTGTCCTGCAGTGTGGTGTTTTGGTGCTCAGTCCTTATTAGCGTGGTGTTTTGGTGCTCAGTCCTTATTAGCGTGGTGTTTTGGTGCTCAGTCCTTATTAGCTTGGTGTTTTGGTGCTCAGTCCTTATTAGCGTGGTGTTTTGGTGCTCAGTCCTTATTAGTGTGGTGTTTTGGTGCTCAGTCCTTATTAGCGTGGTGTTTTGGTGCTCAGTCCTTATAAGCGTGGTGTTTTGGTGCTCAGTCCTTATTAGCGTGGTGTTTTGGTGCTCAGTCCTTATTAGCGTGGTGTTTTGGTGCTCAGTCCTTATTAGCGTGGTGTTTTGGTGCTCAGTCCTTATTAGTGTGGTGTTTTGGTGCTCAGTCCTTATTAGTGTGGTGTTTTGGTGCTCAGTCCTTATTAGTGTGGTGTTTTGGTGCTCAGTATTAGTGTGGTGTTTTGGTGCTCAGTCCTTATTAGCGTGGTGTTTTGGTGCTCAGTCCTTATTAGCGTGGTGTTTTGGTGCTCAGTCCTTATTAGCGTGGTGTTTTGGTGCTCAGTCCTTATTAGCGTGGTGTTTTGGTGCTCAGTCCTTATTAGCGTGGTGTTTTGGTGCTCAGTCCTTATTAGTGTGGTGTTTTGGTGCTCAGTCCTTATTAGTGTGGTGTTTTGGTGCTCAGTCCTTATTAGCGTGCTGTTTTGGTGCTCAGTCCTTATTAGTGTGGTGTTTTGGTGCTCAGTCCTTATTAGCGTGCTGTTTTGGTGCTCAGTATTAGTGTGGTGTTTTGGTGCTCAGTCCTTATTTGTGTGGTGTTTTGGTGCTCAGTATTAGTGTGGTGTTTTGGTGCTCAGTCCTTATTTGTGTGGTGTTTTGGTGCTCAGTATTAGTGTGGTGTTTTGGTGCTCAGTCCTTATTTGTGTGGTGTTTTGGTGCTCAGTATTAGTGTGGTAAGTCAGCCAAATATGTTTTGATGTCTTTCAGGTATCTACTGCCATGTACACATGTGATGTTGAGTCAGCGGCGTGCTGTCAGGGAGACTGATCTTTATGGTAAATCAGCAGACAAGTTCCTGTCCCTCATTCCAGAGTGCTGCCGCCTTAGCACACTGCCCTCTGCTGACCGGGAGGAGGAACCTGCCTTCTGGGGAAAAGGTAACTGACTTACAGGCTGCTAGCCTCTTCCTGTCCCCCCACATTGGATTAGAAGGTCAGAGGTTGCTTCCTAACCATTTGACATACTCACATTTTCTGTCTTATACATTCCAGTCACTGAGCAGATGCTCCTATACAAAGTGTCCTTCAATCTACGTCGTCTAACCTGTGTTCTCTGGCGTTTCTGTGGTGGATTGTTCCGTCTGTAGTCCTGAACAGCCCCAGTTCGGAGTCACCAGCGCACCACAAGCCCAGCACACCGTCCCGCCTGGCCCTCTTCATGCGCCAGCAGAGCACCGGAGGAGGTCAGCCCACCCCGTCCCCCACAGAGGCCGTCCCGTCGTCTCCGCGCGGGGCTCCCAACACCCCGCTCTCCCCCGAAAGCCCCATTCACCCGGTACCCGAAGAGCTCGACTGGGAGTCTGGATACCTGGAGTACCTCAGGGACGCCCGTAGGGGGATCGAGCTGTGTTCCTGGGCCTGCCGGAACTGGTCAGCCCCCTACGATGGAGAGGACCCCTCGCCGAACACAGCCCCCCTGCCGCCCCCGCCACCGACATCCAACCCCTCCCTGGCCATGTTCCCGGAGCACTTCTCCTTCCAGCAGGGTGTAGGAGGTGCAGGTAACTCCCCCGTCCAGCAGAGGGCAGCGGTGGTGGCGGCGGCCCGGTCCGAGTGGAGCAGCTCGGAGAGAGACAGCGGCGAATGGGATGTGACCATCTGTAAGAACAACTGTACCATCAGCCTGACGCCCCGTACCAAGAAACGCACCCTTCAGCGAGAGGAGCTCCCCCTTCCCAAACCTCTCCACCGTCCCCCTGATCCAGCCTCCGTTCCCGACCCTGCATCTGTGCCCGGCCTCGCCTCGTCCGCCCCCACTGGCCCCCGCAGGGCCTTATTTAACGGGACGACGACGACATCATCCGAGGCGGTGGACGGGTGCACAGGCGGCCGGGACGGCGGGATGGAGGTGAAAAAGGTGAAGAGGGACTTCGGTGAGCAGCGGAAGCTTCCGGAACATAACGGGACAATGGGTCCGGGCTCTGCCGCGTCCTGTGGGCCCCTCCACGGTTCGTTTGGCGAGGGGAAAAGGGGTGCGTCTGGAGAAAGCTCCCGGGCACGCTCACCACAGAGTCACCAGTCCCAGCCGGCACCACATCCGGGCTCCCCTGACAGCCTGGCCCACGGTCCGGACCCCTGTCCTGGGTCGGTTCCTCCTGAGGCGATGCTCTCCAGCCCATCAGAGGTAGTGGAGCGCCTGATCTCTGAGCTCCTGGAAGGGGCCGGTCAAGTGGACGGAGGGCCAATCGGACAGGGAGGGGGGGACTCCAACGTTCAGGGCATTAGCATCGAGGCCTTTACCCAGGAGCTCCGGGATCTGGAGGAGCGGGTCAGGGACAGAAGCAGGGGGCCGGACAGGGCGCCTAAAGCGCCGGAGGACACCACAAGGGACTCTCTTTCAGAGGAGCCGCTAACGCCCTCAGCCCTGGATGCTGACCTGTCGGGGACTGGGGGGGAGCCCAGGGGAGAGGCGTCTGCTGTGGGGGTGTTCAGTCCGGCCAGGCCCCTGGGACAGCCAGCCTCTCAGCCATACACAGGTGAGAAACAACAACCGAGTACCAATGACATTAGACCAATCTGCAGCTAGTCTGTGTCGTTCTGGAGCATATGCCTCCGGAAATAATAATCAAATGAAATAAGTGTGTCGTCTAACATCTTGATGTTTCGGGTATTTGAGATCTCGTTTCGCGGTAAGGCTGATGTAATATCTCGGTAGCAGCAGGCGGTAGGTGTTGTTGACGTTTTGTTGAACGATCGGTATGTCGGGCATTTGATTGTGTCTGTTTATCCGTCAGTTGCTATGGAAATTGCATTGGCGTTCGGTGTTTCTCAGGAGGTGGATGACTGTTGCATGCCGTAGGCACTCCCCGTGGCTTCGCCATTCACGCATTCTGTTCCCTTTCTCGCTCTTTTTTCTCCATCAGGTCCGTTCACGGTGGTTCTGTTCGCCAAGCTTGAGAACATGCTCCAGAATTCGCTGTACGTCAACATTCTGCTGACCGGCATCTTGAGCCAGCTAGCATGCTACCCTCAGCCTCTGCTCCGGTCCTTCCTCCTCAATACCAACATGGTGTTCCAGCCCAGCGTCAAGTCACTCATACAGGTAGGCCCTTTACGGCACCGTTAGTTAGGGACTGGTCCTTTATATCTCAGTTAGGGACAGTCTGGTGCTGATATCATAGCATATACTTCCAACTCACCTTTTGACTGGTCTTTTCAGCTGCTGACTTGTATCTACTCCCCTCGATATCAACTATTTCTGCTCTAAATGTCTCCCCCTCTTCTCCCTGCTCCCTCCCTCTTATCCCTCTTCCTTCTCACTAATGCCCCCACCCACCCACCACCACCCCCACCACCAGGTATTGGGCACAGTGAAGAACCGTATAGAGACGTTTGCTGCTTCCCACGAGGACTTCCCTGCCATGCTAAGGAAAGCCCAGCGCTACCTTGCCGCAAGAAGTAAGGTGGACTGGGCCGATTCCTCGCCAAATGGGGTGCCCCCACTGAGGCACTCGGATTCTCTGGGTGAGAGTGACACTCCCACACACACAAACCAGGGTTAGGGTTAGTTAAAACAGGGTCACAGGGGTCAAAGAGGGTCCACTGTCACAGAGTTTCTTTAGGGGGAGTGAGTCAGCGTTTCATCCTGTGCATTTGGAGATTGTCTATATGCTCTTTAAAAAGGTAGGGTTTTAGAAGTCCATGGGAAATGGGCAGGGACTGTTCTCCTGGCACCCAGGGGAAGCTGGTTCTGATACCAGGGTGCCAAGACTGGAGTTCTGCGGGCTTATAGGTACCAAATCCTAGGAATGGGGTGGCCAATAGGCTGCTTGTGGTGCTGGTTTTGTTCTGTTTGCCTGCTAATATCTGCATGATTCTGGTCTGGTCGGGCTTATGCCGGATGTCAGATTATTCCAGAATTTCCTACAGGGTGAAGGAGACTCCAACTTAGGGATGGCTCCCGACCACTTTATTATGTCCGATATCGATACCAATCCGGTACCTCACTAATGCGTGTGAGACGACTAGTTTGGCAGATATCTAACAGTCCACTACAAAGATATCCAAGGGAACAGTCATTTGTTCAAGATGTTTACTGTGAAGCTATGGGATAATTAGGAGTGGTGTAAAACTACAGATAAAGGGATGTTTTCTGCAACACAATAACAGTACACATTAATGAGTTATTACACATAATTATATGTAGGCTAACTGAAAACACAAGAGGACATGAACAACTTGCCAGTGGATGTTGTTGCTACTGGTGCATCTTTGACATAGTAACAACACATCATCTTTTCCCCTCGTTTAAACCACTCAGCTGTTAATAACACATTTGTTTGGATGCTTAACCCAACCGTCTAATATCACGCTCTAGCTAGCTATGTTTACCCAACTCATGACACACCTCTCTTCACAGCATCTGGCTCAATGCGTTCTCATCATAATGGATCATATCGAATTATTAGCCTTTTTGGGCGATATCCAATCCAGGGTGTTTGGCCGGTATCCGGCCGATTCCGATAACAAATATGGGGCCAGTGCATCCCTACTTAAACTGGCCAGACTGACTTCCTGTCACAAACAGGCAGCTAAGGAAATGGTCTCAAACCGTGTTGATGCTGTCCGTACAACCAGCAATGGCTAAAACATCTATATTACAATGTTTTTATTATTTCTCCATATTTCACATACAAAGAAGTTCCGTGTATGGTGGTATCTGACGGTATTTTTATCTTTATAAATGACTTTTTAAGTATTTGTGCTGCTACCCCACCATACTATAACCCAGTTAAACTGATTAGTAGTAGTAGTAGTGATGCATTTAATTCAGCAATGTATAAAATGATTGTTCTAGGCGGTTATGTAAACATGAATTGCTCTACCTAGATCATAGGTGTCACACAGGTTCCATGTGACACCTCATTCTGTACTTGATTGATTAATTAGGTCACTACTTGGTTAGGTTCTACCCTCACCCGGTTATTTAGGTTGGAACTGGGAACCATTTTAAAGAGAAAAAAAAAACGTCATACACTATGCCCTCCGTGGAACCTGTTTGACACCTCTGTATTTGATCTACTGTACCAGTATTTACAGTTTAACAGCCTGTCCTCACCTGACCTGTGTTGGCGTCTCTTACGAGGTTAAAACAAGTCACTAACGTTTGGCATCAATCCACTCGTACTTGTCATGTTGACGCACCGCGTTTCTCTCTTCATTGCAGTGAAGAGCAGGAAACCCTCCCTTGGAGACCTGATCCTTCGCCACACCAACAGCCCCACACGGGCGCGCAACGCCGCTCAACTGGCTCTGGCCCACGTACGAGACGGCGGCCAATCGCTGCACAGCGCCCTGTTCCGCGGTGGGTCTGGCGGAGGGGCCTCGGGACTGGAGAAGCAGGCGGAGGCCCTGAGGGTGAAGAACGCCGTCTACTGTGCCGTCATCTTCACCGAGTTCCTAAAGGAGCTGGCCGCGTTGGCGCAGGAGCACGCCGTCTCCATGCCCTTCCCCAAAAACTAGCGCACATCGGAGTGCGGCTCCGTCTGTACTCCAAATCTGCACCCTTCACCTAAAGCGGAAGGTCCCGTCCAACAGCCTGAAAGCTGTTTCCCTCCGCCATGGTTAAATCGGTGACTGGGAGTGGTTCTACCTGCCAAATCCATGAAGTATGTCTTTAGGAGAATCGATCTGGCGTCAGTTTTAGACTTTGTGACCATATCGGATGAGATTGTATGGGCAGATCTTAGATCAGCCCCAATGCTCTGAGGTACTTTGTGGACAGAGGCTGTGGCCACACTGCACCTTCCATTACTTACTTTGGTGCAGCGGAAAAGTCTGGAGTGGAGGCCAGAGTGGAGATGGAGTTTTATTTGGAGAGACTATATATACAGTAAGAGTATTAGGCAAGGATTTATACATGTGAGGATATACACCACAGTTCAAAAGTTTGGGGTCACCTAGAGATGTCTATAGTTTTCCATGAAAACACATGAAAGTAGTTTTAATAGGAAATATAGCAATATGAATAGGAAATATAGTAATTTACAAGGGTAATAAGGATTTTAATTGAAATAAGAATTGTGTCCTTGTCAATGAACCCCCCCATTTCCAGCCTTGTAGGCCAGTTTGAGATCTGGCTTTTCTTGGTAACTCTGCCTGAAAGCCTCAGCATGCCAGAGTCGCGTCTTTACTGGTGATGTTGAGATTGGTGTTTAGCGGGTACAATTAAATAAAGCGGCCAGTTGAGATCATGTGAGGCATCTGTTTCTCAAACTAGTTTTTCGCAGGGGCCTCCCACTCCCTTTTCTCTTCTGGTGAAGTTTTGTACGAGATCTTCTGTCTCTTGGCAATTTCTTGCATGGAAAAGCCTTTTCTTTCTTAGAACATGACTTTATTTCTGGCCATTTTGAGCCTTTAATTAAACCCACAGTTGCTGATGCTCCAGATACTCGACTGGTTTAAAAGAGGCACGTTTTCAGGTGTGCTAACATAATACAGGTGTGCTAACATAATACAGGTGTGCTAACATAATACAGGTGTGCTAACATAATAATAAAAAAACGGTTTTCTAACAGTTAATTAGCCTTTAAAAAAGCTTTTGGATTAGCAAACACGATTGGCCGTGTTGCTGATAATGTGACTCTGCACACCTATGTAGATATTACATAAAAATCAGCAATAATGGGCCTCTGCACACGTATGTAGATATTACATTAAAATCAGCCTTTCCAAATATAATAATTTACAACATTTGATGTTATTTTAATGGGCACATTTTTGCTTATTTGTTATGAAGATCATTCTAAGTGATCCCAAACTTTTAAACAGCTGTGTGTGTGTGTGTGTGTATATCATGTATATTTAATATTTCTGTGTAAATAATCATGTCACGTTGTATCTCAGCGGAGGCTCTGGGTTCTGGAGAGCGTCTGTAGTGTAGGTACTGTCACCGTGCCATAGTAGCTCTACCCACAGGAAATCGAGTAGATGCACGTAGCCTACAAGGTGCTAAGTCGGCACTTTCCACTCCTCTAGTGTGCATTGCTTATCCGATGTTTTCATGTCAAAGGATGACAACGTTTATTAAAGCTTCCATCTTTTAGATTATCCGTCAGAAGACAAACACACCGTTTCATTTGCCTGTTATTCGATAAACTCCTGGAACTCGGATCTCAGCTGTATCAGAATCAACGAGAAGGGAACTAGACTATACTTTGAGCATCTCAAGAAGACATTTTTTAAACGTATCACCTCAGCCTGGCAATTTTAGAAAGAGGCACGTATGGAGGAGTTAAAATAAGTAAGGAGAAGAATTGACATAAGAAACATTTAGGTGTTTGTGTCCACAACCTCTATTAACATGTTTTATTTTTGTCTCTGTATTAACATTTTTTTATTTATCTAATCATTTATTTTTAATGCAACAGTGTGAATGCATTGTGGGAACAGGCGGCACAGCTTGATACATATATTTGTTCGTGCGTGTGTCCAGGAGTACCTCTCTTTCAGAGGGGATACACACATTCCTATTCTGCTATGCTGCCATGCACTTTGTGTCGTTATGTTGTGGTTTGGCGATCTGAAAAAACATCAGTGTATTGCACAAAGCAGGATCGATGAGTTAGTTAATGTGGGGGGTTAACTATTTAGAAAGATACGCTTGACGTCGGCTTGTCGCTCCTTTATTGAATCAGACATGCTATCGTTGTTTCTTGTTAACAATGGCGGGCTAACCCAACGACTACACTTTATAGTATGAATATTGATCTTTTGTGGGACTCGGTGGTTGCCGGGCGTTACAGATATAAGTGTCTCGTACAGAAGTCGGCGCGACCCCTCTTAATCCATTTCAGATAGGGATGTTGGATCCACTCAACATATTTCTGTATCTAACAATACGGAACTTGTGGCTGAACGTGCCTCTAATGTAAACTGCGCTTGTTGTAATTCGCCACGGTTCTGGCTCTGTTACAAGGGTTCCTTTCGTGGAGTCACGACGGCCCACGTCACACAGCTGTTAAATCACTTGAAGGTGATTCCGTCGGTTCTGTTGCTGTCTGATGAACCGTCTAATATAACCAACAGTTTAGGACGCCCAAAAAAACAAACGTAAGAGAAATGTTCTGTTTCCCACGCCTAAAGGCTGCTACGATCTGTAATGTCTTGCTGTTTTGTCTGAACTGGGGTTGTTTTGTTGGTAGAACAGCTGGGATGGGATTGACCCAATGTGGTTTTGATATCATGAGGCAGCCTACATTGGGGATACAGAACAGCTGCCGTTGATTCAATTTCCATTCAGAAGGTTGGATTTAAATTGTAAAAGCACTGACCCAATTGAAACGGACTTTGCCAGTGTAGACAAAATTTAAATGGAATCGACCCGGAACATTGAACTGGACTCAACTAGCACTGATGATTTTCAAATTAGTCCAAGCGTGATGTTGTCTTAAACACTAATACTTGTGTGTATATATCTAATGGGTGAGAAATTACAGCTGATGTTCTCTTTGGCTCTGAGGTACCAAGTAAAGATGATACGTTTGTCACTTTAGAAAACTAGTCTGTGGATATATACACCGTTCCAGTGTTGCAGTTAGTCACATATTGGTCAGTATGTGTCATGCTAAGTTGAGATGCTGACTGCACCCGCTCTTTGTTCTACGTTTTGCCAAGACACTTTATTCACTTTAATTTTGTATTATTTGTCATAGTTATTTGTTGGTGTTTTGTTTTAATCTGACATGGATGTGTTCATGTGTGCATGTGACAGTCCATCTCTAACCCAGCCTCCTGTGAGGGACTTGGCTCTCTGGTTTTATACATTCAAGAAAATCGATGCCAGGGCTCATATCATTTTCATTAAAGATTTGCAGTCGTTACATCTCTGTTTAAGGCCATATCAACAATAGTTCCATCTCCGCTGTTGTTACTTTTATTCTGGGCATGTATTGACTGAAGAATATCCTCCCTGATGTGAAATATTTCCCCCCAAAACCAATTCTGCCCAGGCCCAGGTGCCACGAGGGGGCATTCTGTTTAGCCCCCTCAGTGGTATTTTCTGCACCCCCCCCGGCCAATTTAATTATTCTATAGGAATATTGCTAGAAGAAGATTATACTATTATACTGAGCCTCCTCAGTCACCTCGTTCTGGCGCCTGATTCGCCATCTGTCCGCTTGTGAATTCCCGCCCAATGTCAGCATCTAACCTTCCTATGAGATTACGTGACAGATACTTGCCCTAGTAATGAGTCACACTCATTCATTTATTTGGTGTTGTTTAGGCACGAAGATGCTTGGGTTGTCTGTGTTCATACTGGGGGGTTTCTTTTGTTTGAAATCATTGTGCAATCTACATGTTTGTGTGTGTTTTAGACGGATAACATTATAGGTTTTTCATGGACACTAACATAAATGGTTAACTTTCCGTGGTAGGAGATGCTACATTAAACATCTGTTGTAGCCTCACTGGTGTTGCTTAGATTATGTTTAATGATCAATCTGTTTAACTTATTATTCATTTAAACCAGTGAATGCGTTAAAACCAAGTAGAATAAGAAAAAGTAACATTCAAGGACATTGAAACATGTTATATTTTCAGTGGCTGATTGATTTGAGGTACTCTGGGCATGTTCTGCTCTACAAAGGTTTTTCTTGAGTTTTGATTTGGGTGTTGTTGTGTCTTCCTCAGCCAGAGAGGTAGGTGGGTGGGTGGGGGGGCTAGGTGTCCTCAGCGGGAATCAAACCCCACAAGCATTTGCGTGGCAAGTGTCCTGCTCCATCACTGACCGGATTAAAACGCATGATGTATTGACTTTTCGTTGGATTCATGCTGTGTTTGGGAGCATGTGGTGCAGGTTTGAGCTGTCAAAGAACCAGAGAGGTGAACAAGAATATGGAATCAAAATCAATATATTTCATCACGGTTATGGATCTTCTTTTATACAAATCTGCATTTTGTATGTTATGTTTGAATGTGCCATTTGGGATTTCATGTTCAGACAATTTGGGGTTCAAATAGTTTTTTTTTTCCACAAGTTTTCTTTTTTCTTTACCACTTTTGGTTCAGTGTTGTGAAAGGATACACTTTCCTTGAGATATTTTCTCTTCTGGAATCTATGCAAACATGCTTTTGTGTGTTGTTATTACTCCCTCTGAAACCGGAGATGGACTGGGTTAATATGTAAATAATGTAAAAACAATCGATGGGTCTTAGAAATACAGAGGCATATGACTTAATCAACATGACTGAATGAAACACAAGCAAAATAATGAATGTTGTCAAAAATATTTTTCTATAATTAAAGTGGAAATCTAACGACACAATCCTTGTGGGGAGAATCTTTTAGAGACACTATAAAAGGGTATGTTTGTATTATAAATGTTTTACCGAGCAATACTGTTTGTGTACTCGCATTTCTTTTAATTATGTTTGCAGTTTCCATTGTTCCATTGAGTTCTAGAAAGTATGTTCTACAGTTTCCTCAGGCTACAATAATAATGGCTTGCGGTGCAGTGTCTTCAAAACCAACAAAGCAATGGTTCGTCTGAAACTAAATGTCATTCTGATGTTGCAAACTTCTTGTCTTGGTTGAATAACTAGTCGATTGCACAGCAGAAACTGTTGTTAAACTTACTGCGACACCTTACTACCAAAACCTTCAAAGAAAAATTGCAGATATTATTCTTTATATTCTTTGTGGGTTCTGATAAACTCAAGTCGGTGTCATTACAACCATGCCAGTTAATAGCTTTTTGTATTACTTGTTGTTTAATTCGTGTTTAAATGTCAGACTTTAAGGTTAGAGTAACCAGTTTAATTGTATTTTTCTTGGGTTTCTTCTTTTCCTGTAGATGCCAGTCCTCTGAATCAGAGCTTTCCACCCAAACTGAGTTGGTCATGTACGTGTGAGTTAGTGTTGTGGTCATGTTGCTTGATCATATTGACTCTCAAACAAACCAAACATGACCATCTCATCATCCCCAGCTTCTAATTTGCTGGGTCATTCTGTCTGAATTTCTGCTATTGATTTCTACTTGATCACAGTTCTGTGTAGCTAAAAAGACATCTTCTAACATCAAGGCAAATTCAGCCAGCAGAAAATACATATCATCCCGGGTAAAGGTTTGTACAGCTTTGCGATGATGTCTCGGCAATCATCATGTGTGTCATCTATTGTGAACAGCACAAGCCAGTGCCCATTTAGCCACCCAACGCTTAATCAATAGCCAGCTGTCACTGCCAGAAGGTGCACCAATCATCTGGCTGACCAGCCGTGAGGTTCTTCTGATAAACAGGCTGCTAATCAAACGGAGACATGAGCAGTGCACGTCCCCGCCTTGATCATGTCACATTACGCCAATGGTTTAGTCATTCTGCTGCCTCGCTGGGTGATTGATGATTATGAGTCAGAACAGCTATTGTAAGGTAAACTTCCCGCAGTCCAAGCCTGCAGGCGTGTTATAATTAACACCGTTGGCACGGTCACCAATGTGTATTCCCTCCCACAGAGTTTATCCTTTGACTCGCAGGGCATAAATGCCATCTCTGTGTCGCCTTAGACGACTTTAAAAGGCTGCCGTGGTCTACAAACACCAATGCCGTTGGTGAACTAGAAAAACCTCCCGACGGAACACAGAGCTGCTTGTCATTCAATTACATTTAATTGTTTTCAACCCCTCAAGAGGCAGTGTTTTTCTGACCCCTGATATTTCTCCCATTCAGCCACCTTTTTCCTGTCCTTCCTCTTAGCACCCACTTCCTCCTGGTCGTTCCTTAATCTTCAGGCAGCGCCGCCTGTCCGGAGATCTCCTGCTCTTGCTGGTACTCCATATCCTTGTGAAGGTCATCGTTGCTGGGTTCCGGGCTCGACAGGAGGGCCAACGTGGTTAGAGAGAATATGGAGGGGTGGGAAAAATTCAAAGCTGAAAAGGAGACGCACCGCGTTACCGCCATGAAATTGGATAGGCATAATGAAATGCCGGGGGCAAAGCGGTAGAAAAGGAGAAGGATGTCTGTTATCAGGTGGTAAAGAGGGCCAAGCCATTGGAGAACAGAGTTGAGGTTAGCTCACCGAACTGGGCGGCCAAGCCCATCACCTTGGGCTGGGATGCTTGTCTCCCGGCTACTAGAGAGGCGTATTCCGGGGATTCAAATTTGGCCCATCTGGACTTGGGATGCAGGTAGCTTCCCTCCCATTTGTCGCACACTGTAACCAGGCTCGAGGGGGCGACTGGGAGTCTGACGCAGGAGAAGGCCAGAGGTGTGTCGGGCTCCAGGCTCAGCTCCGACCACCTCCCCATTCCCAGCACACGCATCTTGGCGTCAGAGCTGCAGTACGCTTCGCTGACCTGGAACCAAGAGATGGGAATGGATTAGACCTGCTACCGGAGAACCTACTGTGCTGTCGGTTTTAACCCCGTCATGTTGATCTAATTAAAGGTTCTCACCAGGTAGAGACGGTGCACTGAGTCCAGCCAGGGAAGGTTCTCCCGGAGCACCAGCTGTCTGTGTGGCGCCATGGGACACACAGCCACCTCCTTACTGAGACAGCTGACCTGGAATCTCACCCGTCCCGCTCCGTCCAGGAACTCGTCGTGGAGAAAGTCGCGGCAAACGGGGCCGTCCTGCTTCAAAGACAGCTCTGGGTAGCCGGTGGGGTCGTCCAGCAGGTCGATCAGGGGCCCCAGGGGGAACAGGCTTCGGGCTTTCCGACTGCACGGTGAACGATGTACGCGCTTTCCAATCACGCAGAGAGGGCGGAACATCTGGGCGTCACACAGGTGGGGTACGGCCGTAACGTTGGGGCCACACAGACAGGAGACTACCTGAGGAGAGAAGAGAGAGAGAGACGGAGCAAATTAGAAATGGATGGGGCGAGCCAGAGAGAGAGGGTTAGGGTGCACAACCCAGAGACCCCCCCTTGATAAGATGCCAAATGGTTTGTTCCTTACAGCTCTGTAACACCACAGGTCTGAGATGATTGAGGTTAACCATATCGTTAAGGAACATCCCTTTGGTCTCCATGACATAGAGGAATCAAACATTCTAATGTCGAGGCATAAAGAAATGTATTCAACTAGATCAGATGTCATTATTTTATACAATATGTAATTGTTGATCGACGACAAACCGCTTATTGTATATGTATTGCTTCTGTGTTGTATTGTGGTGTATCGATGTGCATTTCCCCAGGCTTCTCTCTCTCTCACCTTGGTCTTGACACACTGCCAGATGTCGTCAGCCTGGTCCAAGTTAAGGGCCGGTGCGTACGGACGACCTCTGCTGTAGCAGGCCATGATGGGTCGGTTAGTGTCGTGGCTCAGAGGACATGCGAGAGCGGTCGGTACTAGCTCTGATGTGTCTGCGCCATTAGCACGGGGATTCTGGGTAGCGGACTGTATCAGATGGAACCCTTCACATTGATGATGTCATTAAGACCGGGAGCTGTGTTTATTCTACGCTGAACATTCCATATTCCGTTTGGAACATTCCACTGTGTTAGTTGGTTTCTTTGATATTTTATACATTATTTCACATTTTGCCAAATCAAGTCTCTTGAGGTGCAGCCTGTGTTTTTTTTCCCACGAGTTAGTGAAAATAGAAAAGTCAAACAGTTCCTAGTAACAGCATAGATCTACTTATAAATGATAAAAACGTTGACTAACAATACTAAATCGTTTCCATACTGTTATGTTTGTCGAAGGGACTACTACTTTAATACTACAACTTTTACATTATCGACATATTTCCACATAGGTTATTGTTATAATTGTCTAAAACTGTTTGTTCTTAAACATTTTAAAGAGGCTGCAACTGTCATTTCCCAATTCCTACATGTAACCTACTCCAGTCAGTGGTGTCATTGTTTTAGAGATCCAAATCCATTGCTGTCTGTGTAACATCTCAAAACAGTAAGAGCTGAATGGGAGTGCCGGTCAGTTAGCATGTCTCTGGCTGTAAAACTACTTGATGTTTAATTCATTAGCTAGTCTGCTTAGTGTACATGTAGCGTGTTATTTAGCATGCAGTCTGTCAGGTGTCATAGCTCGAAATATCTCCCTGTCTATTTAGCGGGAGCTACCTTAAGGGTCGATCGAGGCAGAAGCTTTGAGGAGGCCAACGCGGTAAAGCGTGGTTCACAATGTGCCTGGTATTTAACGTGTTTGATTTGTGTGCCTGCATGCATGTCATATGGTACCGATATGGTCTGGTTGTCTGTTAAAGTGGCCTTCTCATCCGGATTCCTCTAACCATTGTACCCCGCTCGTACACACAACTTCACTCCTAGGGACCAAACATATTAAATTACATCTGTCAACGGACTGATGAGACTTGGCTCCCGGAAACAAGTGTCGACTGGCCTGTCTCCTAGCAACGCCAAACAAGCTCACCAAACCCAGTTTGTTCCAGGTGGTTGTTGGGTTGAGGTTGAGAGAAAGTGTGTGAGTGCAGTGTGGACGGAGCAGGTGTTGGACCTGGTCAAAGGTAAGACGATGAACATTATTTACACATCAGATGATAACGCTTAACTTGAAATGACACGACATGTCAACATTAAAAGCACTTCTATGAATTAAGTTGACCGATCATTTGTTTGCGATGGTGTCATGCAATACGATTCATTCGTATTTCTATTCAGTGTTTTGTTTACACCAAAGTGGTGATTTGATTCTAATTGTAATTGTTTTGTTGCTTTCTCAATGATATTTTTTTGTCGTGCACTTCAACGATACGCCCGGCTTGATACTATGAGAAACGTATCCCGTCACTAAATGCTTGTGGCTGTTAGAGTATCACTCACACTACATCCTACTGCAGCAACAGATCCTTCTCATCTATAATGCAGAGTGAAAAATGAGAGCAGGGGTCTGGCCTCTGAGAGCGGCAGAGAGACTCGCCGTAGGAAGAGTAGAATCAGCAAAGATGTACGTAGGAAGCCAGAATAGTGGTACGAAATGCAGTTCGCATCCAACCAGAAGTGAAAAAGAGCAGTGGAAAAAGACACGGAACACAGTGTGAGGGTGTGCAAGTGACATAGATAAGTAAATATGCAGATATTCAGATCAACAGTGTAGCAAATTGCAAATCCCACGACACTCAGGACACTGTCTGCCCAATGAGCATCAACATTGCCATTTATTAAGCAATACTGAAGTCTAGTAAGTTGGTACAAAGTCTATTTTATAGCCTCTGGTGTGCTTATCATTGTCCTTATTGTCATCATAATACTTCCTGGAGACAGACATGACGAACGTCTCTCTTTCTACGACATTTCTCACAGTCACTTTGTTCTAGTTCATTAATAAAATATCAAGGCAAGTTCATCTCAACGACTTCTGTCACATTTCTCCAGTGGGCTGGATGTGGGGGAGGGGCTGGGGTAGATGTGGTGGAGGGGTATTGGGTGAGGGGGCTGGGGTAGATGTGGTGGAGGGGTATTGGGTGAGGGGGCTGGGGTAGATGTGGGGAGGGATATTGGGTGAGGGGGCTGGGGTGGATGTGGTGGAGGGATATTGGGTGAGGGGGCTGGGGTAGATGTGGGGGAGGGATATTGGGTGAGGGGGCTGGGGTAGATGTGGTGGAGGGATATTGGGTGAGGGGGCTGGGGTAGATGTGGTGGAGGGATATTGGGTGAGGGGGCTGGGGTAGATGTGGTGGAGGGGTATTGGGTGAGGGGGCTGGGGTAGATGTGGTGGAGGGGTATTGGGTGAGGGGGCTGGGGTAGATGTGGTGGAGGGATATTGGGTGAGGGGGCTGGGGTAGATGTGGTGGAGGGGTATTGGGTGAGGGGTAGATGAGGTGGAGGGGTATTGGGTGAGGGGGCTGGGGTAGATGAGGTGGAGGGGTTTTGGGTGAGGGGGCTGGGGTAGATGTGGTGGAGGGGTATTGGGTGAGGGGGCTGGGGTAGATGTGGTGGAGGGGTATTGGGTGAGGGGGCTGGGGTAGATGTGGTGGAGGGGTATTGGGTGAGGGGGCTGGGGTAGATGTGGTGGAGGGGTATTGGGTGAGGGGGCTGGGGTAGATGAGGTGGAGGGGTATTGGGTGAGGGGTAGATGAGGTGGAGGGGTATTGGGTGAGGGGTAGATGAGGTGGAGGGGTATTGGGTGAGGGGTAGATGAGGTGGAGGGGTATTGGGTGAGGGGGCTGGGGTAGAGATGAGGGGTTTTGGGTGGAGATGAGGTGGAGGGGTATTGGGTGAGGGGGCTGGGGTAGATGAGGTGGAGGGGTATTGGGTGAGGGGGCTGATTTGGTCTGTAGTAGAATTGGGGACCTGAATATTATTATCTGTGGTGACACTGGGCTGACTAGGTTCACCTCCCACTTTGATTCTATATAGAGATCTCTCGCCTGTCTCCATTTCAAATGCTAATAGACCTCACAATGCTCTCTCTCTCTCTCCCACATTCTCTCCATCTCTCTCTCTCTGACACGCTACAGTCTGTAATCCACATTGTCTGCATACAGGCAGTGTAGCAACTGGTGTTTTTCTGCACAGGAGGTCTAAATGCATTGCCTTGGTTGACTTTTGTGTAATTAGTGTAATTAATTTCATTTAGGAATAATATATACAATAATTAATTAATTAGGTAATTACATAAATCAACTAAATTAACAAGTAATTGCATTCCTTTATTTACTTAAGAATATGGCACATTTAGTCCTTAAACAAATGTATCACCCATGCATCACCACACCCATAAGAAATAACCGCACACCGCACACCTTGTTGAGACTGAAATATCCTGATTCCCCAGAAACACACATGATGTGCTAAATGTGAAGAGAGTAACATGAGAGTGAAACGTTACATAATTTAAGGCTGCATTAGACGGAATACAAAAACTGGGCTAGGGACACATTTTTGCTACACCTTAATCACCATCAATGTATAAGCAAAGTAAAATCTAGTTCTTTGGAACATTAGGTATATTTTTATTGGGGCTAAACAGAACATTATTCATAATTTAATTTACAGTAATTTGTTGACATGGCATAAGGCTTTAGAATTCGTTCTGCTTTAACCAATTATTTCTCTCTGCTTATTTTTCTCCTAGGAAATACTGTGACTTGGCAGGGAGCTGGTATCAGGAAGGCTCATACTGCAGAAACCTTGACTTTCCACCCCTTGGTTTGCCATGATGTTTGTGGGTAAACCCTCACCAAGCACCTCTCCTATCCCTCCCCACAGCCTCAGTCCTCTGGTTCAGTCTGACACTGATGCCGCAGACGATGAACAACCAACCCCTAGCTCCCCCTCCCCACTGCCCTGCTGGGCCACCCAGTCACTTTGCGACCTGGCTCGGGGAGAGACAGAGTTAAGACGACTGTGGGAGCGCCAGGTAGCCGAGACGGAGAGCGTGAGCAGGGGGCTGGAGCGTGCTATACTGGGGGCGCGTCGGGAGGAGCAGCGTCTGCTGGAGAGGGTGGAGCAGGACCACCGAGACGCCCAGCGGCTGCTGGAGCAGCTACAGAGGGAGAACACCGCGGCCGCCCGTGTCAGCCAGAGTCTTCTGGACCAGAGGCTCCGTAAACTTTCCCAGCTCCGGGACCAGATCCATAAAAGCTTCCAGGGCCAGAATGGGTCTGAACAAAACCTGCTGCTCAGAGGGGTCACCAAACTACTCCAGCCTTGGGAGATCTGTCTGTCCCTGAAGAAGGTTAGCTTCAAACCCAGCTCCCAGACCAAGTCTGTGATGTTCGGGGATATCAGAGTCCAGGAGCATGACCTCTGCTTCAATGTGGGGGGCTGTGGGGCCCAGGGTCAGATGTGTGCCCTCCATTATGGGAAGCAATGTGGGGATACCCAGGATGGGGTTGCTGGGGAAGAGAGGAGTAGCCCAGATGGTGGGACTGGGCCGAGGCAGGCCAAGACCTCAGTGACAGGAACTGGGAATCTGAGGGTGGTCAGAAAGATCCGTCTATCTGGTCAAAATGACAAGGAATCAGGGGAAGAGAAGTCGTCGTTCTCAAATACGAAACATTGGCCTCCTGACAGAGGTTTGTCCCAAGATGAGGACCAAGACTTTGCTATCACCAAACCCCATGGAGAGGACCTCTTCCTGGCTGTTCCTGCACTACTTAAACATGGGGGGTCAGAGGACTTAAGGCACAAGACAAACAATGTTGATGGTCAGCGTTTTTATGGTGTCAGGAATCAAAGGAACCAAAACACCCTGGTCTCGGTTTCCAAACGCGAGTCGTCTTCCCCTTCAGAGGGGGGCAGACTAGAGCACAGCAGCCTGAGTCTCTGCTGGAGCATGGACAGCCAGGATGGAGGAGATAGCAGAGGCAGAGTCACACCATGTAGGTCCCCAGGGGGACAATCCTCTCCTACACACAGTTATGGTTGTGAAACACTGAGCTCCTCCTCTCGCAGTCCCAGGGAGCCGCTGACCAGTTACAGTCTCATGGACCTCACATCCAGAGATCGTCCCGATGACCGTCCCACTGGGAACCGAGAGGACCCTGGTCGTGCTCCCTCCCCGGCCGACAGCCTGGATTCCTGCTACACCTTCATCGTCAGCAGTCCCAGCGATCGCAGCCGTGGTGGGTCCATAAAACAAGCCCCGCGTCTGTCCAAGTCTGTGGCAGATCTGTCAGGCAAGACACGCCCCCTCATTAACGGCAGGAGGAGGGACCATGTTCGGGACATGAGAATGAACCGGACCTACTCTACTAACTCCATTCCCCCAACACTTAACCATGGACACAGTGTTTCAGAGGACTTGCGAGCTGCTTCCAGGCGAAAAAACTCTGGAGTGTCATTGGCCAAAAAGCAGAGTGAGAGGGGAGGCAGGACCGAGAGCAGAGAGCACTTTGTGTTGGCGGTGGAAGATGAAGGGGATCTTCTCAAACCTCAAGTTGGGCACCTCATCCGTCAGTTTGGTAAACAAGGTTCCGGCAGGTCCGACCTAACCCTACCTAGTGGGGTCCACGCGACGCCCCAGGGACAGATCTTCGTGGTGGACTGTGGGAACGCCCGCGTCCAGGTGACTGACCAACTGGGAAACGTCATCCAGCAGGTGAACTGCAAAATGTCAGAAGGCTTCCTCCGACGCTGCCAGAACTATTTTGACATTGCCGTCAACGCCAAGGGACTAATTGCTCTCAGCTGTACTGCAGAGCGTGCCCTTCTGGTGTTCAGCCGCCATGGCCGTCTGCTCCAGACCTTTGGTGGGTCAGGGATAGGATCCACTAAGGATGAGTTGGAGGCGCCGCGGGGCATCACAATACACGGCCTGGATGAGTTCCTGGTGGCGGACATCAGAAGAGGTACTCTAACCGCCCTGAAGCTAGACCCCAAAACGGGCTCTCGGCTGGAGCGCACTGTGGTGACTGGTTTCCACAGACCCTACCTGGTGGATTCCTGTCAGAGCTCTGGCCTGGTGGCAGTGTCGGAGAGGGGCAGCGAGTCTGGCCGGGAGCCCTGTGTCAAGGTGCTTGAGCCAGGGTGGAACACCATAAGGGTGCTTGGAGTCTGTGCCGGAATGGGGCCCATCCTCGCCTGTCCCTGGGGGATCTGCATCGACAGGGATGGGAATGTACTGGTTGCAGACTGGGGTAGTGAGCACAGGGTGCTGTTGTACCCTGCACAGGGGATAGGCAGGCCTATAATTAATCAAGGACTCAGCGGCCCACGAGGCATAGCGTTAATGCCTGATGGGAATCTGGTGGTGTCAGACAGCATGCACCACTGTGTCAAGATCTACCAGTACAAATGATGTCACCATTGCAGAACAAGTGCAGTAACACCCTGAGACATTACGAGTGCAGTAACGCCCTGAGACATAACGAGTGCAGTAACACCCTGAGACATAACGAGTGCAGTAACACCCTGAGACATAACGAGTGCAGTAACACCCTGAGACATAACGAGTGCAGTAACACCCTGAGACATAACGAGTGCAGTAACACCCTGAGACATAACGAGTGCAGTAACGCCTTGAGACATAACGAGTGCATAACACCCTGAGACATAACAAGTGCAGTAACACCTGAGACATAACGAGTGCAGTAACACCCTAAGACATAACGAGTGCAGTAACACCCTGAGACATAACGAGTGCAGTAAACCCTGAGACATAACTGCAGTAGACCTGAGACATAACGAGTGCAGTAACACCTGAGACTTAACGAGACAGTAACACCCTGAGACATAACAAGTGCAGTAACACCTGAGACATAACGAGTGCAGTAACACCCTAAGACATAACGAGTGCAGTAACACCCTGAGACATAACGAGTGCAGTAACACCCTGAGACATAACGAGTGCAGTAACACCCTGAGACATAACGAGTGCAGTAACACCTGAGACATAACGAGTGCAGTAACACCTGAGACATAACATGATTGTAAATTGTCATTAGTGTAATGTAAAACCCTAACACAAAGCTTGTATACAGGGTTTGCTTATGTTTGGGTCATTATTCTAGCTTAATATACATGTTTTTGTTTGCTGTGTTATGCTGTCAACCATGTGAGCTGTATAAAACAGGGGACTGGTTCCGTAAAACCTACTAAATTGGCACAGAGTGGGTTTATTTATTTATACATTTTCCTAATCCTATCAACATTAATTGTAAAACCTGAATAAATCTTTTCACCCTTTCAATTACATTTTGATGACTGATAAGTCTTAACGGGGCTACAGTTAAAATGTACACTAATTATGATCCATTGTCCAAAGTATAATGTACTCAAATCCAGCTGTGGGCAGGCTCAGGAAAGTCAAAGACAGGTACCCTCATAGCATTGGTTGTCATCCCTTTCCGATCCTTATCACATTTCTCCCCCAACCCACAGCCTAGATGTGTCATCAGGAGTCCGTAATGGTGTAGGTGGCGTATGTCAAGTCCTACTGAGACATATTGCATACATGTGTTTGGAGTCTTTTCCAATCAAAGGATTCAAACGGTAGCTAACAGTGTGCTGCAGCTCACACATGACTCCGGCTGTGGCTGTTGATATCACGCCACCTGAATTGAGGGAGTTTACGTTTATTACAACTATACACATTGTTAGACCGCCTGCATCCACCGGATGGCGCTATAACGCACATGGTTGTAAAAGCAGTGTCGAATTGATGCCAACAATAGATCATACTTTGCATGTTAGAGTTTTGGTTTAATTCAATTACCACAGTGACAAATATTTGCCTGGAGGGCTGCATTCCTCTCCCACGCAGCTGAAACAGAAACACAGTGCACACATGGAATTCACCGTTCCCAGATAGATTTACAGAAAGTCGTTTTCACACGGACAACAATGGCTCAGTTTAGTCAAACCTGTATTGCAGCATTTCACTGAGGCACCTTCTCAACGTTACTGAGGTGGGTTTTGATAAAAAAAGTAAAAAACAGCCCATCTATTCGGCTCCTCACCGGTGAGTGTCTGAGTGTCTCCAATAGACAGGAAGTCTCATGCAGGAACCTTGTCTATGGTGCCGCTGAGGATTAACAGCGTAAAACGTGAGAAATGCTAATTTGTTTATCCAGAAAAACATCACAGAGACATCACAGCACATCAGGAAGTGTGGCTCTCTCTGTTACCTACTCTGCTGTTGTCTGCCTAAGGGCAGAGGATTTTCCGGCATTCCAAGTGGCATCATATCCCCTCCCAGTGCACTTGTTTAGCTCTACAGGGAAAATAACGGAATTTGGAACAGCAGCCATTACAGCCGGTCCTCCTCTCTGGAACTCTCCCAAATTCTTTCCATGACACCACATTTTCATCTGCACATTATCTCCATATTAATATTAATACGATGCAAGAGTGTAGCTCTTTCATGCTTTTTGATGGAATGTCTGGATTCCACGGCCTCCGATTCCGTTTCACGTTCCACCGTTTCACGTTCCACCTCTAACCCTAGAAGATTTGTGCTCACAGAACTCCTATCCCAATTCCAGGTGTAACACCTTCACACCCGAAGCGGTCGTTTCCCGGTCAGGCGAAGCACCTAACTCGGCACGTGAGGTTTGAGGTCTCGGAGAGAAATACGGCTGACATATGCCTCGAAGGCAGCCACGGTAAAGAAGACACAAGCCGGTTTCCAGCTGTGTTCAACATTTACTGCTTCTGCACCTGCAAGAATGCAGACTGAATGCAGGGAGGTCATTGCAGACTGCAGGCTTCCTTCTAAATGTCATGTTCCTTGAAACACTGGCTCATTAAAAAGAACTGTCCTATTTCACACGCTGCCCATGTTGGTGTGTGAGTGTGTGTGTGTGTGTAACAATACTCTTTGTGTGTAAAGTCTCTGGTCGTGTTTCCCTAATGAATGTTAAATCTGTATGCTAGACTGTGCTAGGTCTCACACATGAACATGCTCAAACTCAGTTCCACATGTTCATAGATCATCTGAAATGTCATTATATGAAATAAAAATGGATGTACATAAAATGTATAAAATACCGAATTAAAGACAGACACATTTCTCTATAGCCATTTAATCCTGAAAGAAAATCACACAATAAATTACGTCCAGTGGATGTATTGAAGAACAATTTGTTGACACCATAATACCAATTTCTGTACACATCTTTCCAAATGCTTTCTATTATAGCTCACTGCCAAATAACATTACATTGGTTTTATTGTTTTCTAACAGACCCATCATGTCACCTTGCCGTAAAGCAAGTTGCTGTGTTTCTTGTCTATCAGGAACTCGGGATGGCAACTGTATAACAAGCCGTTTGGCTGTCCCTTTGCTAATATACTCTGCATTAAACCTGGAGTCATTGAGACCACCATTTTGGTTTGATTGCATTACAGGCAGAGACTTAAATTATGTGTTCATAGCTCAGATGTTCTGGGCGGTACGTGTGCGTAAATAGAGTAGACACATTAGTATATTTAATGAACCCATTTATATGCACATCTACACTTACATTTATAGAATTTCAATTCATATTGTCAATATGTCCTATTTCTTCAATTGCTATTTGTTTGTATCGTATGTATGAATTGGACATTATTCCGGCTTTTTATTTTTTTTAATGATTACTGCGTTGATGCCGCGTGCCATGTCACAAGAATGTCAATGTTCAGAATGAGTCTGTGCTAATAGGTGCATTTGACAAATAAGAGACTGTGATATTGAATTTAGGGTTAAAACAAAGACCAGAAAAAAAAACAGAACAAAAAGACTCTGTGGGCCCTGAGGAAATGGTTTGGCAATAGAGCATATTAGATGACTACAGGAGTCAGATCTAATTCTGAAAACTCACATCTCTGCACAGACGGGTAGGCAGGCAGGCAGACAGGCAGACAAACAGACAGATGGCAGCCAGACAGACAGACGGCAGGCAGGCAGGCAGATGTACCAGATTGACAGACAGACAGACAGATCAAACATATTGCACCTGAAACAGAACTCCACAGCGTTAAACCCCTCACCATGGCAATCTGGATTTCCTCTTTATCTCCTGACTGGAAAGTAAATGTACCATGATTGCAGATTTGCAGCAGTTTCGCTGCTACACACACACACACACAATGGGTAGAAATGCCTTCTGTAGACTCATTTAGTATCTGTGGCATATTAGCGTTTGTGGGTTCGAAAAACACGCTCAAAATGGCCAGAAGAACTTCCTTCGGAAACGCTGCAATCAATTCTATTTCTGGAAATGTAATGCTATTATTTCATGTAAGAAATTGTCGAGGAACTGCAAATTGTGTATCACGATGTGTACTATTCCCACCTCAGAACAGTGCAAACGGTCTCTAATTAGAATAGGTCCTCATGAACAACTGAGCAGGAAGACTAGTTTGAGAAACCGACTCCTCACAGGTCCTGAACTAGCAGTTTTATTAAATAGTACCTGCAAAACACCAGTCCCAACGTCAAAAGTGAGCAGATGACTACAGAATGCCAGCCTTCTAGGCAGACACCTACACAAATGTGGGCGTCAACAATCGATTGGAGATGTTGTGTTTCTGAAATTCACAAGACTCTGTACGCAAGGTATTACATCATGTGCCTATAGTTAGCATCGTTAATTTAACACCGTTACCATAATCTGGAAATTGCAGTCTCACAAAAAAAGCCATATCTCAGACTGGCCACAAAACATAGATAAAGAAAAGAACACAGACACTGGACAGAGGGAGAACTCTGTCTATACTCGTCTTTCAAAAACATCTATGACACATCTAAGTGACCGGCCGCAAACTTTTGAAAGGTAGTGTACATTTCCAAATGTCTGTTTGTTACCACAACCAGTAAAAGCTTTGTGAGACTGCAATTTCCAGATTATGGTAACGGTGTTAAATTAACGATGCTAGCTATAGGCACATGATGTAATACCTTGCGTACAGAGTCTTGTGAATTTCAGAAACACAACATCTCCAATCGATTGTTGACGCCCACATTTGTGTAGGTGTTGTGTTTCTACATTTCATATCTTTATGTTCTGAATAGTTTTCTCGGACGACATAATTGGAAGGGTGGTGAAGTAGGTGAGAAGTGAGTGCTATATGCATGTGTTATATAGGAACATACTGTTTAATCTATATTTTTTGTAACTCAGAATTAACGTGAGATTCAATACGAGTAGCGTGTGCACTCTGAATCTATACAGAAGGCAAAATTCACTGATATGTGGTAAACATCCTATGGAAATCACCTTGAGAAAGGAATTGGAGAGGAGCTTTGCCTAACCAGTGTGACTACTAAATATGGGTGATAACTGATCAATAATCTCACATATACACTACGTACAGTTTAATATACCAGATTAATGTCTCCATTTATGTCACGTTTCGGGTCTGGAGTTTTAGCGCAGCCTTCTGTGTAAGTACCCAATAAACAAGATCAACCTCACTGTATTCTACTACAAGGCAAACACAGTTGCCAGGAAATCGTTTTTTTTTTACATAAACCTGTTGCTTTGGAAACAAGGAGACAATGCACGCTTGGTCCTAGTAAGAGTTTTGAGATACCCATTCGAATGGCTGGAATATGACCTGCAATATGCTATCCATGACCTGACAGGCCTGCCATAACATCAACATGGAACAGCTAACCATGTAAGCTCTTGAGAACAACCAGATGCACAATACTAAAATTAGGATTTGTTAAACTAGATTTGATGATACTTTGAGGGATAGGACATAACTAGAAATGATGGGCTGTTTTTTACATTGGAAATGTTCTAGTTATGTTACTCTGGATGTAGTTGGCACGTTTAAGTAATAACTGTATACATTCTGTATGGCAGGTTATTCTATTTTTTTTTTACTGGGATTCCCTTGTCAAAATGCATGCATCATTTTCACGGCAGTTAATTAAAGGATATGCTGTCTTACATATTAAAATTGTATTTGTTTTTTTATGTCACTGAGTCTTACGAAATGAGATATAGAATGAAATTTAAAAAATACATGAATAACGTTGACTGTTAACATTACTCGCCTTGGATAAAATGTTTGCGCGCAACAATGCGCGTTATACGTGAAATGGCACATTCATTGGTGAATGCCTGTGTTTTCCTCTATACTCTACATGTATTAGTCCAATCCTGAAACACATTTACCATCACCACACAGTATGCCTTCAATGGTTATGTTCAAAACTGCATTTCTGCTTTTGCCTGAGCTTCCAGGAAGTGCAGCATGTGGGTGGCAGTGGGTACGTTTTTCTTTTGAACGTTAGCAGGGATGTTTTAGAAACAAACCGCTAGCTGATCTAAAAGTCCTATAAAGTGGTAGCTACTTAACAAAAAATGTCCCAATCACTCTGGGTCTTGTGCTAATAAGGACTGGAGAGGAACCTCCACTGCACTTAGAGGAAAGCCTGACATTTAAACATGTACACAGAGACGTTGTGGTTGGCTACACTTCTGCGCTCGCCCGCAACCTCCACTTACACCTCTGGTTGGGAGTGAGGGCATTGGAGACGGGGAAGATGGAAATTCCTAGCGGTAAACCCTTCCCCCCTCCGGTCTGAGACGCGTCAAGTTATTAGGGTTAGGGACTGGCTGTTATGCTGTCTTTAGTACTGTGGTTGGCAGGCCTGGGTGTCACTCTATTTACCCTTTAGGTAGTTAAGTCAGTTACTGAGTTGGCAGTAAAGACGGATTACTGGTGATGGCATGAATAAATGCGCAGTACTACAAATTGTAACTTAGGATCTGACCTTTGCTTGGATCCACCTTTAGTTCGCACTCTCACACGCACGTACTCGCAAATATAACATGCTGATGTGTTAAAACCAGATTATCTCACCTTCCTTTATCTGGCAAGACTTCTCACAGGCATTAATCAAGCAAACCTGTGGATTTTGCTGTCTTTCACCCCAGCACCCTGCCTTTGTTCTCTGTCTCTCTGCAGAGGAAGCCTTCGTTCGGGGTCATCATTTAATTTCTGTAGCTGAAGAGAAGGCTATTCTCAGGGCATCAGTTGAACCACTACCCGGAATCATCGGACTTCCTGATTCTAGGATATGCAGCGGATCCATGAATGAACCTCGTCTAGTTCTGTCTACGCGACGCCAGCGTACATACTGTACTATAGCCAAGTATGGTTTAGTCTGAAGATACACAGAAGGGGCTTTGTTTCTACACTTATAGTCTTTCTTTCCACATTTGTAGGCATTGTCGTGGTGACGTTAGCCTGTTTAGACAAAATGCAAAACTGCTTCATCGGTACTCATTTTGCATGGGTGTTTAGGGCAATGAAAATGATTCAGTTGATATATAAAATCTGTAGTAGCAAAAAAATACATTGAAGCAAATCTAGGTTTTGGATTTTGATAACATGAACAACTATGAAGACACTTCTCCTGTTCACATTTAAGACTGCGGATGTTGCACCTATAGATTTGAAAATGGGCCCATGTACACACACACACACACACACACACACACCTGTTAGTGTCCACGGCCCCTCAAACAGAATGACTCATTAATCACATCAAGTCTGCAGTGTTTTTTTTTATTAAAGAATGCCGTCAGGCCGTTAAATATTAACAAAATGAAAAAAAGGAACTCATAGGTCACACGGGCGCTAAATCGATAGCTAGACATTAATCCGGCTACATACATACATTTATTTTCTAACCTGTCGAAATCTTTTCCCCAGGCCATTACACGAAGTCCACTCAAACAGCCTTCCGCTGACAATGTGCTAACATGTGCACTTACTGTGGCCCGCAGAGGTTTTAGTTACATATATTTAGTTCTCGTCATAAACTCAGCATTCCAACAGGGCCGCTGATTGTAGGCTAGGTCGGCTTTGACAGTCTCTGTGTTTGGCCAGCAGCCAACCCCCCCCCTTCACGTTGACACACTGGTAAACACATCATCCGGCATGTCAAGGGTTAAATAATGAACCAGAGCCTTGATGAAGATAATGGCGACAAAATGATAGTGGCCTTATTTACAGACTGTGTGGTCACTTCTTTCAACTGTGGAAACAGGTGTTCTCGTATGAAACCGTACGTCCTGTGGGAGTGCGTAGTTGTAATTCATCAGAGAACACCTTCACATGACTGATGATGTCTGTTCTGTGTCTGTGTGAGGGCACCTTCACATGACTGATGATGTCTGTTCTGTGTCTGTGTGAGGGCACCTTCACATGACTGATGATGTCTGTTCTGTGTCTGTGTGAGGGCACCTTCACATGACTGATGATGTCTGTTCTGTGTCTGTGTGAGGGCACCTTCACATGACTGATGATGTCTGTTCTGTGTCTGTGTGAGGGCACCTTCACATGACTGATGATGTCTGTTCTGTGTGAGGGCACCTTCACATGAATGATGATGTCTGTTCTGTGTCTGTGTGAGGGCACCTTCACATGACTGATGATGTCTGTTCTGTGTCTGTGTGAGGGCACCTTCACATGACTGATGATGTCTGTTCTGTGTCTGTGTGAGGGCACCTTCACATGACTGATGATGTCTGTTCTGTGTCTGTGTGAGGGCACCTTCACATGACTGATGATGTCTGTTCTGTGTCTGTGTGAGGGCACCTTCACATGACTGATGATGTCTGTTCTGTGTGAGGGCACCTTCACATGACTGATGATGTCTGTTCTGTGTGAGGGCACCTTCACATGACTGATGATGTCTGTTCTGTGTCTGTGTGAGGGCACCTTCACATGACTGATGATGTTTGTTCTGTGTGAGGGAACCTTCACATGACTGATGATGTCTGTTCTGTGTGAGGGCACCTTCACATGACTGATGATGTCTGTTCTGTGTCTGTGTGAGGGCACCTTCACATGACTGATGATGTTTGTTCTGTGTGAGGGCACCTTCACATGACTGATGATGTCTGTTCTGTGTCTGTGTGAGGGCACCTTCACATGACTGATGATGTCTGTTCTGTGTCGTGTTTAAATACAATTATTTCTGTTGGTTTAGCACCTGAAACCGGGGACACACATCCTTGTGTTTGACCCTTTGTATTCAAGACAGGAAACACAAGTTAGGGGCTGTGAACAGGAAATGGTGTGTGTGCGTGCATGTGTTTGGTTTTATGGATGTTCCTTTATCCCCCACGTGTCCATGTCCCGCAGGAGAACCTCGTCCCTGTAGACTGCAGCATGGAAACACATCACAACTGCCTTATTATGACTCTGTTGCAAGGTTTAAACTGTTGCCAGTTACATTGACCACTGGTTACATAGCAATCTGCTGGGACCCGTTCATTTTCAAACACTTCCTTGTGGAATCTTAAGTTGCCCTAACCTTGTAGTGTTAAACACAAACAACCAACAGAAAAGAAGTGTCAATGCTTTGTTTCTAACGAGTGTGCGGTCTGTGTTTTTGTGCGTGTGTGTGCGCACATGTGTGCGTGTGTGGCCACAGTACATTCACAGCTGCCCACTGCTTCAAACAGGCAACCAAAAAAGGCTGAAATGTTAAAAGCTTTGAAGTCTTACAGTCTCTCCATTTCTTCTCTGTTCATCTGAGCCGAGGGGCGAAGAGGAGCCATGAAGCCTGAGTGAGTCCACCATCTGCACCATCAGAGCCAATAACTACAGTGAAAATGACCCCTGGAACTCCGTAAATGTTCAGGTCTCCCTAAAACAGAGAATGCTCATTAAAGTTCCAGGCATTCCTTTTAAAGTCCCACCTTAAAGTAAAGGACACGGTGACACAAGTTGAACAAACATCATATATTATTTTAGTGCTGTCTGGACTATACTCTGCTTTTCAATGACTACTTTCAAGCCTCTGCTACAAAGCTTTGGACACATTAACTATTTCCAAAGGCTAGTTTTAAAGGCCACTGTCCTGTCTTTTAAACCATTACTTACTTGGTCTCAAAAAAAAATCTGTTCATTCTAAGAACATTTTTAGAAATGGATCATTTATTCACTGCTATAATGGGTGTTAGTAAATACATGTGATGATATTCACATGCACACACACCCAGCTGGCTGAGAGCATGGACCAGAGACCAAGCCCCTCAAACAGTCAATTAATTGGTCTATTGAAATATATTTAAATGTCTGACATCATAAAGTGAGACTTAACGTCTGTCAGTCGGCCTATGGATCCCCACAAGCTAAAATTCAAGATTCATTTCTAAACAGATTTAAATCAAATCACAATCTCTTAGTATTATTCTGACCTGAATAATAGACGAGAAATATTCAGTTTGACAGCACTGGACCCTCAAACATAGTCGGTCTCTCTGGTGAGAAACAAGAAGCACTCACCAGAGATATAAGTTCACAGGGGTGTCTCCCTCTTGCGTAAGGCAGCACTGGTGGGACCTTCAAACTGCAGCTTGATGGCCTGTTTCAGGTTCAGCAGAGGGTCTCTGGTCGTCATGTCAACAGAGTCCTCGGGTAAGGCACAGATCAGGGACATCTTCTGGAGCTCCTCCCACGGCTCGCTCTGGGCGGGGCTTTTCAGATTGCAGGGGTACCCTATTGGAGGACTGTCCCGGGTCTGGGCCAAATCTTGCCCAGGCGTTACCCCCAGGGAAGCCATGACAGAGTTCCAACGGCCTCCATTCTGCGGCCTGTCATCTAGGATGAGGCTGGGGGGGGTGGGTTTGGTGGGGTAGTCGAACGCCACCGGGTAAGGCCGTTCAGAGTTGTGCACTATGGCTGTGACGTGGCAGAGGGCGGGCAGAGGAGGGCTGGCTTTGGGGTACTGAACCCTGCGATTGCTACCATGGGTGGAGCCAGGCTGAGGCAGGGTGGAGGGGCGAGAGCGGCTGCGGGGTAGTGAGTGCTGCTGGATCTGCTGGGTGAAACTGAGGCTGTCAGCAGGCACCGTCAACACCGTCGCCTGCGAATGGGCTGTGGAGGAGGACGTCTGGGAGCCCTGGATGGAATGCAGGCGCTCAGCTGTGGAGCCCGGGGAGCAAGAGGCAGAGGAGGTGGAGGTCGCAGTCACGTGGCGAGGTGCCGCCCAGGCGCCGTTACTCCCTGAGTTAGTCGAGGATGGGCTCTTTGCAGTGGAAGATTGAGGCGACAGAGGGTGGGAGAGGGAGGGGAGGCCAGGATATGGCTTGGCCCCGTGGCTCTCCAGGAGCCGGACGATGGTGAAGTGGCCCCTCTTCCCGGCAACCTTCACAGGGCTGCGACCGTACGTATCTATGTGGTCCGGGTTGGCCCCTCTCTCCAGCAGCATGGCCACGATGTTAGCGTGGCCCTCCTGCGCCGCAATGCTCAGCGCGGTGGCCCCCTGCTGGCGGCAGGCTAGATCCACGTTGACCCCCCTGGCCTCCAGGAGCAGCCGGCCAGGCTCCACATGACCCCTCCACGCCACAGAGTGCAGCGGCGGCCGACCTTCCGCGTCCAGGGCATTAGGATCCGCCCCGCGGCTCAGCAGTAGCCCCACCGCTTCGACGTTGCCATGCCAGGAGGCCACATGAAGCGCGGTACGCCCTTCCCCGTCGCGGGACTCCAAAGGCACGCCTCCTTTCTCCATGAGGAGGGCGGCCATATCCAAGTGACCTTCTAGCACCAGGAGGTAGAGGAGCGGACGACCTTCGGCGTCTCTCACGTCTGTGTCCGAACCGCGCTTCATCAACAGCTCCACCATGTCGGAGTGACCCTCTAAGGAGCTGGCAGTTAGGGCAGAGTGGCCGTCATACGCCCGGTGGTCGATAGGTGACCGTCGGTCCAGCAGGAGCCTCACCGTGCCACAGTGGCCCTCCTGGGCAGCCAGGATGAGAGGCGTCCGTCCCTCGATGTCCATCTCTCCGACCCTCGCTGTGCTTCCTTGTTCTGTCAGGGCAGCACAGATGACCTTGTGGCCTTCGCAGGCAGCGGTGTGCAGTGGGGTCCAGCCCAGGTCGTCTTTGTGGTTCTCGTCCAGGCCCCGGTCTAGGAGGGCTCTGACCACTTCCACGCTGCCTTGCGCTGCAGCCAAACTCAATGCCGTGCGGCCTTCTGCATCAATGCCGTCTACCGCTGCGCCCCAGAACAGGAGCCTTCCCACTGTCCCAGAATGGCCCATAGCAGCAGCTGCCAACAGCGGGGTGACAGCAGCAGTGGCAATGGCGCGTGGCCCGGCGCTCTCATCTACATCAGCCCCAGCCTCCAGCAGGAGCTCTACTACCTCCTCGTGACCTTCGGATGACGCCAGCAGCAGAGGGGTCATTCCATCCTTGTCTCTGTGCCCAGGGTCTGCACCTCGCTCCAACAGCAGGCTGGCCACGTCGCCATAGCCTTTGACCCTGGCCGCCGTAGGCACACAGAGGGCAGCCACTGACAGGGCGGTGCGCCTGTCCCCGTCCGCCAGGTTGACTTCCGCCCCGTGGTCCAGCAGAACCTCTACTGCTTCCCGATGGCCCATATAGGCGGCGGCAATGAGTGGTGTGCGCCCCTCCCGGTCAGCCTTGTCCACCTGCGCCCCGTGTTCCAGCAGTGTCAGAAGGATCTCCTCGTGGCCCCCCCAGGCGGCCGCCCTCAGTGCCGTCCGCCCCTCGGCGTCAGACTGGTCCACCTCGGCACCCATCTCCAGCAGCAGATGGACAGCCTTGGTGTGACCACCCCAGGCTGCAGAGCGCAAGGCCGTCCAGCCCTCGCTGTCTGAATGCTCCAACAGCTGCGCGGAGACCTCCGGCCCCTGTCCCCTGGCCCAGGTTACAAGGACCTCCAGCACCCCCACGTGGCCCTGCCTGGCTGCCAGAGTTAGAGAGGTATGGCCCTGGTGATCGCCGATCAGGGGGTCAGCGCCTCGAGACAGGAGCAGCTGGACCACCTTTTTGGAACCTGTGTGGGCAGCACTGGCCAGGAGTGTGCGTCCGTCTTTGGGGTCGGTCCTGTTCACGCTGACCCCGCTGTCCAGTAGCACAGTCAATGAGTCCTTCCTTTCCAGGGCTCGTCGGAGCATGGTCCCCCCTCCTCCAGCACAGTGTACCCCAACACAAGAGCCCCTGTCTGGGGCGTGGGATAGAGGGAACACCCCGCTCCTCATCAGCAGCTGGAGCACTTCTGGCCTGACGAGGACGGGCGGCTGCAAGGTGGGGCGGGAGGAGCGGGTCAGAGGGGGAACGTCAACCCACATCAACCACAGGGACAGGAGGGCGGGGTTGTCCTTGTGCGTCCCGGAGCTGACCAGGTGAGAGGCCATCTGACATGTGTCCTCTGTGTCCAGGTGTGAGGCTCGCAAGGCCAGCGCCATGGCCAGCATGGTGTGACCATCAGGTAGGCTACACAGGTACTTCTGAGTGCAGTACTTGACATCGGTGAGCCACTCTGCAAAGCTGGCGTGGAACAAAACCTTTCTGCCTTCCGGCCTATCTGTGAGCAGGGTGGACAGAGCCTGCAGCTTGCTCAGGAAGTCTGTGTAGCTGAGGGACATGTTCTGGGTCCAGACTGCAGTGTAGATCTCCTGGGTAGTAAGGGGTTTGGGTGAGGCCAGGAGGGTGTTGAGGATAGGCTTGACTTGAAGGAACAGGCCCCGAGGGAAGAGTCTCTGACACAGCCAGAGGTAGAGGCCATTCAGGGTCCCGGGGATGTCCCGGATCTCTCGGAGCCCCACAAGGCCGCCCGCCACGCCGTCCAGAACGCGCTCCAGGAAGAGGTAGCAACCGCCACTTTTTATGTGCAGCAGGTTGAGCATGTCGGCCGTCTCAGGGGTCAGCTGTCGGCGTAGCGCCCCCTCCTGGTCCAACCTCTGCAGTATGTACTGCTGCACGTCATGGACCGGGGCCGGCTTCCGCAGGTCGTCCAGACACAGCTTACGGAAACCTAACGGAGGGAGTGCGAGAAAGAACCAGAGAAAGAGGGAGGGAGAGAGAAAGCGAGTGAGTGTGAGTGAGTGAGAAGTATGTGAGATATTTTAATTCAGAAGGCAGAGAATATTTAGACATTTCTAAATGAGATGTGAACTTAAGGAAATTAGCTGGTGGTAGCATACACCGGCATTTGAGCCAGAGATAAATGACGTATAAAAATAAAGTACGAGACAAATGTTTATCAATTCAAAAGAATGGTTAGGCGTGTCCAAACTTCACGGGCATTCTATATGTTTTATACTGTAAATATATTCATAACAAGTGCCAAAGGACAGCAAAAGAAAAGGCATAGAAAGGAATAGATTGACACAAATTTGGCATTGAAACGTGTGAACATCTTGACTGAGAGTTTATCACCTTCCCATTGGCTATTCAATCAGTCCCTCTTTGTACTTGACCTTTCAGATTTTGGATTTAGTGCAATATTTATTGGAAAAGGTTTGAAAAGCTAAAAAAACTAAACGATGAATAAATTGAATGCAGATTTTATTTATTGGGCTGGACATTTGAGTAGGGTAACTCAGGGATTGAATGTCAACGTGGAACTGCATATGTCAAGCTCTCGTGCAATAGAGAGCAGGATATTTTCTCGGTCGAAATCAGACATACCCGAGAACATCTTGCACACAGCCTGGTTCTGCCTGCGTACGGAACAGACCAGGAGCAGCCAGCCAGGCAGGAGGTGCTGGTGGCTGGACAGGAGTTCAGAGATGGAGCAGCTGCTTTCGGGAGACCCGGAACCCACTGGCTCCTCAGCGTTCTGCGAGTCCAGGGAGTCCACAAGTAGAAACACAGGATGTGCAGGAGAGGGGAGGTCCAGCAGAGGCAACAACACTGCCCTGAAAGGGGTAAGGAGAGAGAGAGGGGGGTAGGAGTGTGGGGCAAATTAGGGAGACAAAGGCAAGGAGGAGGACAGGGTTGGACAAGAGATGGAGAAGGGGAGCAAGATGACAAAGATGTTACTGTTTGACTGGAATGTAGCTGGTATTTCGTCACACGTGGATATAAGGAACAGATGAAACAGCTGTAGTGTACGGACACACCCCTTGCGTCATCCAGCGGGCTGACTGTCTACACAGCGATGCTAATGAGCAGTAATGAGCAGTGTGACATTGGTTTCATGCGTGTAGAGCAGAAATGTGTTAGCATGAGTGGGTGGCGAGACTGTAGCTCCGAGTATATTCACCCCTATATTCACTGGAGGTTCTGCTGAAGCCGTCTTGCTCATGCGAGCCGTTCAGAACGCTCTTCTCTGGTTCAACTCCCTACGCCTGTCTCACAGCCATTACCCTGTTTAACTGCCTAACCGTTTCTCATTGGCTCGCCCTGGCTTCAGTCCCTATGCCTGTCTCACAGCCCTTCCCTGTCTCACTCCCTAAGCCGTTCTTATTCTCTACGGGGAAGAGTGACTAAGGTCTGAAGAAGCTCTGATATTTCCTGTACCGCCCTGGTCACACACACACACACACACACACACACACACACACACACACACACACACACACACACACACACACACACACACACACACACAAACACACACACACACACACACACACACACACACACACACACACACACACACACACACACACACACACACACACACACACACACACACACACACACACACACACACACACACACACACACACACACACACACACACACACACACACACCCCCAAGCCTTCAAACCCATACGTTTACAAAATAATTTCACTGTTTATTATTTAATATTATTTGCACAAATATGTTCACTGTCGGAATTTTGTACATTGACGCACGGTTTGTATGTCTTCAGGCCTTCCGTCATGATTCCAATCTCAAATCAGACACACCAAGGAGAGACACACCAAGGAGAGACACCAAAGAGAGACACACCCCAAGGAGAGACACACCCCAAGGAGAAACACACCCCAAGGAGAGACACACCCCAAGGAGAGAGACACCAAGTAGAGACACACCAATGAGAGACACACCCCAAGGAGAGAGACATCAAGGAGAGACACACCAAGGCGAGACACACCAAGGCGAGACACACCAAGGAGAGACACACCAAGGAGAGACACACCAAGGAGAGACACTCTTTTTTATTATCTTCCCCATTGATGCAAGTGTGACTTTACCACACCTAGCTCTTGAAAGAAATTGCATAATCCAGGAAGTGTGTGTGTGTGTGTGTCTACACTAAATCATTGAGCAAGCAAGGTGAATATATTGCTTTAATGTCCACGAGCAGGGCAAATCCCTGCGATTGCAGTCATGCCTGCACAGCGCATCTGCCAAATAAAACCCATGCGCGTGTGTGAATGAGAGACAATGAGGGCAATTGAGCGTTGGGTAGTTGTTTCAACACCCCATCTCTGCCAGTACACGACACAGCAGCTGCCGAGATGCGACCGTGACAAAGTGTCAGATCTCACACACGGAAAAGTTACGCAACGGTACAGACCCTGTTGCTCTGCGTTGATGGGGGGCACTGTTCACAGAGAGCGGAAAAAAAACACAGCCAACGTCATTCACACCCATTCACACCACAATGACCTCACTCTCCTACGCTTCGGGTGAAATATCCAAAAGAAGGTGTCAGTTAATGTAAACCAGGGGATACAAAGTTGAACACAGTGTGTTCACATGGCTGTCCTCGTTAAGCCACAAAGTCTCATGAATGAACGACCCTCTCACAGCTCATTAGGAGATTAGGGGCTTATCGCACGTTTGCTTGTCTTGGTGATTTCACTAAAGAGGATACGCCCTGTGAGTGTACTGGCACACACTGCCGTCTGCTCAGATCCAGGTGAACAGCCCTTTGGCTGACTCAGGTCTTTCCCAGCCTGTCCTTGTGGACCTCGGAGCAGGCCAACTTGTAGTGTTCTTCGTCCTGCCGTCTTCGGCCAAAGTGACAGGATGGGCATATCTACGCTGTGAGACGTAACTGATCAACATTACGGACAAACGGTTGAAAGCAGCTAATCCCTTTAGATTGATTAGACAAGAAAGAGTTGCATACTAGGGGAATAAAACTGATAAAGTGCCATGTAAAAGCTCAATAAAACGGCAGTGTGAAAGCATAATAAAGAAGTCATTCCCTTAAGCTGTGTGGGTCCACCAGGCATTGCATGTAAACTAACAGATATCGGCCGTTGCCAGCTTTAACAGCCGTAGCTGGCATCTGTTCAAATCTGAGAGCGCCACTTCAAGCCTGTGTTCCCTCTGTTTGTCAACTGCCGTTTAGCGCTCGGATGAGAGTGTCTCAGCCGAAGACCCTTTCTCGTCTCCCAGCTAAAGGTCAGCGTGAGGGCCGTGTTGAATGTGGCCTAATTCGTCACACCGTACACTAAGCAGGGAGAGAGGAACTGCGACTGGGGTTGTGATGTTACAAAGCAAATCAAATTTTAATATTGTATCAGTTTTTTCAAAACAGGAAATGCCTGATTAAAGTTTAAAAAACAACTGCCAGTTTCTCACATCACTATTTTGCGTGTACATCCCACCAACGTCCAGAAAGTCAACAAAGCAGCAGGAGACTGAGGGCCGTGTGAGAAGGTGACAACCAGTCAGTACCAATGACTCCCATCTCTGGGAAGACGACCTAACCAGTCAGTACCAATGACTCCCGTATCTGGGAAGCCGACCTAACCAGTCAGTACCAATGACTCCCATATCTGGGAAGGCGACCTAACCAGTCAGTACCAATGACTCCCATCTCTGGGAAGGCGACCTAACCAGTCAGCACCAATGACTCCCATCTCTGGGAAGGCGACCTAACCAGTCAGTACCAATGACTCCCATATCTGGGAAGGCGACCTAACCAGTCAGTACGAATGACTCGCATCTCTGGGAAGACGACCTGACCAGTCAGTACCAATGACTCCCATATCTGGGAAGGCGACCTAACCAGTCAGTACCAATGACTCCCATATCTGGGAAGGCGACCTAACCAGTCAGTACCAATGACTCCCGTATCTGGGAAGGCGACCTAACCAGTCAGTACCAATGACTCGCATCTCTGCGACTGGAGACACATTTTTCACGTCTGTTCTTGATTTGCTAACGACGTGTGGTAAATAGCATTGTAGTGTTCATTCAAACTGAACATCCATTGTGAGAGAGCTGAATGGCTTCTATGAGGGAAAAAATAAATATATATGCCAAGGAAGTGGGACAATCGCTCGCTTTTTCCTGTTGCTCTTTTGGTGTTTGTACAACTGAGCAGCAGTAACAGTGACATAGTTTGACACTGGGAATGTGGACAACATCTGAATGTTACTGGAAACACATTGTTAGAGATGTGGAGGCGTAATCATATTCACTTTCTCTATGCATTATCCCAGTATGACTATTCATAGTCCCCGGTTACAGTGTAACTAACATGCCTAATATGTCTCAAACAACAGGGTGGATTCATTCCAATCGGAGTGACTCTGCATTGGGGGTTTGACCACCCTGAAATCCCTCAAGTAGGATTTCACATTATCTTCTGCACACTGAATATATTAAATTCACATCAAAGCAGAGCGATTCACAAAGCTGTCTCACAGATACACGTAAAGTTGGTTAGTAATGCCAGAGGGCAACGGTGGGAGTGCCGACCTTTTGAAGGTGTTGCCCGGGTCCCTCTGGCAGTTCCGGGGGTCCAGAGTTTGCGCCACAGACGGGGTGACCAACGTATCCCTGTACCCTGATGGCAGGAGGGGGCTCGCTTTCAGCTGATCCACCAGGCCCAGGACGAACCGCCACACCTCCACGCTCCCCCTGTCCTCCCGCTGGCAGAAGTGAAATGCCAGGCAGCGGGACGCTAGACCGACCGCCAGTCCAGAACGCGACTCGGGCCACACCGCCTCCGTGCACAGGGCCGTCTTCCCTGCCCCGGGGCCCCCGGTCACCAGCAACCCCGGGGGACGGCCAGGGACGGACCGGGCCTCCAGGCAGCGTCGGAGCTTGTTCAGGGCCCATTCCCGGCAGTAGAAGCGGCGGCCCTGGAGAAGGCTGGGGCTTCGACGGCACCCGCTCATCTGGTCCCCGGGAATCGAACAGGACTCACTCCACCTTGGGCACCACGCCCCATGCTCTGCCCCCACCCTAACTCAGGTCCTGTGGTAGTTTCTCTTTTGATTTGACTGTACCGGTCTCACCTCTGACAACGCTGGCAGTCACGGCAGAAAGTGCTGCGTCAAATGTTATAAGTCAATAGTGCTCAGAGATACCATTTTAGACTAATAATCCTTCCCATTGGTGGGTAGTTGCATTGGATAAGTTGTCCGGACACTCAGGTGAGGGGGGGGGAGTTGTAGGAGCCTTTATCTTTCCAGATGTGTCTCCATACAGCTGTGCCGTCTCGGCATCGTCTCTACGGCAGAATAACTGAACAAAACATAGGTCCACGAACAAAACGGTTCCGCTGCTTCCCGGCTTACATTAGCGACTCCGTCTGGAACGCCGCTGCTCCTCTCCGTCTGAGATTAGAGAAAGAGAGTGATAGAAAAGAGAGAGGGATTGAGAGAAGAGCGTGAGTGAGAGAGTGTCCGACCATGTGAGATTGTCACAAGGTCTCACTCTACCACAGATAAGATCTCCTGGCTTTTCCCCACTGACAGAAACATAACAGGCACCCTGAATCTTTAATATATTTGCTGCCGCTTGCTGAAAGTCCTACTTTCTATTCTTACTCTTCGATTCGTCTCAAAGTTTCTTGCCTCAACACAGTCTCTCTCTCTCTCTCTCCCGGTATCTTCCTCTGTGCGGTTTGGCTTAGATGGAATTCCCTCCTCTTTCACACGCCTTCTTCCTCTTTCTCTCGCTCAGCTGCTCTCCGGTTTTTCCTGTCCTCTTTTTTTATCCCCTCCCATTTCTCAGCGTGTCAGGGCATGTCCAGAAGCAGCGGAGTGGCATTTAAACTGCGAGTCAGAGTGAGGGAGAGGGGAAGAGAGGAATGGAGAGAGAGAGAGAGCGAGGGAGGGAGGGGGAGGAAGAGGTGTAGAGAAAGGAAACTGACATGAATAAATAATATATGAACTGACACGAGGAACGCTAGCTATCCAAGGCAACAACTCTGAATACTTCTCTGGTTTGTTGTGGTCAAAGTTCATCCAATGTAGCATGCTATAACTGAACCTTGCACACCCCTCTGAGGTGCCCCTCTGCCCTGGAAATGGAGTCCCCCGTGTCTTCGGTCGGGCCAGGAGATAGACAGGATGAGGACAAGCTTCAACACTACTGTATATATACCCATGGTTATTATTATACAGATGTGATGCAAGCTGAACACTTTCACTGCTGCTGGAATGAACAATACTAGAAAATAAACAACTAACAACTTTATTCAAAGCCATTGCATTTTCTGGTGCGTGCTCTGTACTCTGGGTGTTTGTAAAAGCACTTTGTGACAACTTCGTTGTAAAAAGGGCTTTTTAAAATACATTTGATTCATTGATTGCCATAGCCTCTATATGATGACTTTTGGGAGAGAGAAAAAAGGTATCATCTCTGCGTCCTGAGTAAAGCATACAGATATAAAGAGGTATTTCATAAAACTTGCTTTCCAGTAACCCACACGTATTATATTGTATGACTGAACGAACCCCAAAATAGGAGAGGCGAAAAGAAAATGCTAATTATCTGTGACATCCGGAGAATCTGTGGTATTTCTTCATATCCATCAGTGAAGACTTGGCTAGTCCATGAAAGAATGTGTACTACATCCAAATGTATTTTATCCAATCCTTCCATGACTGCTTTAAAGCAATACATCAACATACCAATCAACCATTATTCAATTGTTTTATTTGAATAAAAAAATGCACATCTTTGCAATAGGTTCTGAATAACAGCTTACTATATCTACAATGGAAGGATCATTGAACTCTGCATCAATGTGGCAAGTAATTATTAAACGCCACTGTTGTTTTTAAATCTCCAAACTGGACCTTTACTGCATTCATATGATGTTGCATTGATGATAGTTGGCCATTACAAATAAACAAGTTCACAAACCTGATTCCTTACATCATTCGTTTTTGCAGGTGGTTAAAGTTGGCAGATTTTTTTTAAATAACAGTTTTCCTGGCCCATGGACCAGTTTAGATGTAAAACCCATCTAACATTACATTAAAAATTAAAATTATCATTGAAAGCTAATCTCAATCAGGGGACATCTGGTGGAACCGTGTTGTTCTCTGGGTGCCATTGGAGAACATTCTTGTCATTTCTTGTCTCCTTCACACGACCTCGCTGTTTCAAAGTGGGGCGTCTCTCTCTTTTAATGCCCGCCGCACCCTCCCTCCCTCTAACCAGAGGAAACCTAACCGGAGAGGGGTTTAAACTTTCAATGCATCCTTGACTTCTGACTTCTCTGTTACCCGTAGCCGACAGTGAAGACATCAAGACACATTTTCAACTTTAAAGCCATATTACTGTTAATCTACATCAATACGTCGGGAACCCACGCACGGGGACGTTCCGATATAACGCCATAATCCATATTCCCCGCAGTAAATCTTCTTTAACCGCATCAAACGCGAACGTATAGCGCCGCGGTGGGCACGTTCAACTGCACATCAGGTGCGCCGCAGTGGGCACGTTCAACTGCACATCACAGCCAGTCAGTCGCCCTATACTAGACCGTGACTGCGGTCCCCTGGTGAAGGCAGAAGCTCCAGGTGCCACCGAGCGGCGTTAACTACCGTGCTGTGCCTCACTTACATACCTGCTTTTGCGCTACGCGTATAACCGTGTACCGAGGCTCCACTGCCAATACTTTGCATGCACTTACCTTAACCCACTGCCCGTGACACGGATAATTCATCCCTGGGCACACAGACCCCGATGAGCCGAACCACCAATAACTGCACAGTGAGAGTCCGTGCGCGCTGCTGTTGCGTTAAATCACATCCAACAGGTGCATTCCGCATATATAAGCACTCTCCAGATGTGTCATCCACCAGTCAGTTAATAATGAAATAAATTACATTTGTTGTTATGAGAATGTGTCTATACTACCCGGTTATTTAGTCCGCCCATCACTTTCCTTATCGTATTACGTCATTTACACACACTAGTATATTATGCGTGCCATTGAAATGAATCACTTTGCCTATATAGTTCCCCTATAATAGAGATGTGGCTATTTCAAAGTGTCCGACTATCGGCCTGATTGGATTTACATTGTTTGAATGAAGTAGTTCCTTCCTTTAAAAAGGTGCGTTCACTAGAGACAAGACAATGGTATCTGCTGGTGCTTTATACGTATATGCTGAAAATGGGGAACATTTGAGGGTATGCATGGGGTCATTTGAGTGAGTGTATGCATGGGGTTATTTGAGTGTATGCATGGGGTCATTTGAGTGAGTGTATGCATGGGGTCATTTGAGTGTATGCATGGGGTCATTTGAGGGTATGCATGGGGTCATTTGAGTGTATGCATGAGGTAATTTGAGTGTATGCATGGGGTCATTTGAGTGTATGCATGAGGTCATTTGAGTGTATGCATGGGGTCATTTGAGTGTGTGCATGGAGTCATTTGAGCGAGTGTGTGCATGGAGTCATTTGAGTGTGTGCATGGGGTCATTTGAGTGTGTGCATGGGGTCATTTGAGTGTATGCATGAGGTTTTTTGAGTGAGTGTATGCATGGGGTCATTTGAGTGTATTCATGGGGTCATTTGAGTGTATTCATGTGGTCATTTGAGTGTATGCATGAGGTCATTTGAGTGAGTGTATGCATGGGGTCATTGGAGTGTGTGCATGGGGTCATTTGAGTGTGTGCATGGGGTCATTTGAGTGTGTGCATGGAGTCATTTGAGTGTATGCATGGAGTCGTTTGAGTGTGTGCATGGGGTCATTTGAGTGTATGCATGGGGTCATTTGAGTGAGTGTGTGCATGGAGTCATTTGAGTGTATGCATGGGGTCATTTGAGTGTGTGCATGGGGTCATTTGAGTGTGTGCATGGAGTCATTTCAGTGTGTGCATGGGGTCATTTGAGTGTGTGCATTGGGTAATTTGAGTGTGTGCATGGGGTCATTTGAGTGTGTGCATGGAGTCATTTGAGTGTATGCAGCGGGTCATTTGAGTGTATGCATGGGGTCATTTGAGCGTGTGCATGGGGTCATTTGAGTGTATGCATGAGGTCATTTGAGTGTATGCATGGGGTCATTTGAGTGTATGCATGGGGTCATTTGAGCGTGTGCATGGGGTAATTTGAGCGTATGCATGGGGTCATTTGAGTGTATGCAGCGGGTCATTTGAGTGTATGCATGGGGTCATTTGAGCGTGTGCATGGGGTCATTTGAGTGTATGCATGAGGTCATTTGAGTGTATGCATGGGGTCATTTGAGTGTGTGCATGGAGTCATTTGAGTGTGTGCATGGGGTCATTTGAGTGTGTGCATGGGGTAATTTTAGTGTGTGGATGGGGTCATTTGAGTGTGTGCATGGAGTCATTTGAGTGTGTGCATGGGGTCATTTGAGCGTATGCATGGGGTCATTTGAGTGTATGCATGGGGTCATTTGAGTGTATGCATGGAGTCATTTGAGTGTATGCATGGGGTCATTTGAGTGAGTGTATGCATGGGGTCATTTGAGTGTGTGCATGGGGTCATTTGAGCGTGTGCATGGGGTCATTTGAGCGTATGCATGGGGTCATTTGAGTGTATGCATGGGGTCATTTGAGTGTATGCATGGGGTCATTTGAGCGTGTGCATGGGGTCATTTGAGCGTATGCATGGGGTCATTTGAGTGTATGCATGAGGTCATTTGAGTGAGTGTATGCATGGGGTCATTTGAGTGTGTGCATGGAGTCATTTGAGTGTGTGCATGGGGTCATTTGAGTGTGTGCATGGAGTCATTTGAATGTGTGCATGGGGTCATTTGAGCGTATGCATGGGGTCATTTGAGTGTATGCATGGAGTCATTTGAGTGTATGCATGGGGTCATTTGAGTGAGTGTATGCATGGGGTCATTTGAGTGTGTGCATCGGGTCATTTGAGCGTATGCATGGGGTCATTTGAGTGTATGCATGGGGTCATTTGAGTGTATGCATGGGGTAATTTGAGTGTATGCATGGGGTCATTTGAGTGTGTGCATGGGGTCATTTGAGCGTGTGCATGGGGTCATTTGCGTTCTGCCCAGCAGGTATGTCTCTGAATGCGTCTCTGTATGCGTCCTTGCATGCGTCTGTATGTGTCTCTGTATGCGAGTGTGTGTGTGTCGTTGTGGTACCGATTTTTTTCATGGGACATGGCAGTATCTCCTTTCCGGTATCCCTCTGCCAAAACAATGTAAAAATAGCTTGTGTGTATCAGGGCAGGAAATCCTCTCACGGCTGTGTTTCGGTTTTCGGGACTGGGACAGGAACTTATAGCCACGAATGAAGGGGAAGATTAACATTTAGGAGAATCCCGGCTTCCTGCACACCCGATCATGCAGCCAGCCTGTAAATTGCAAGTTTGTATCCAGGAGTGACACTAATAACCTTCTTTAGAGGTGGTACATTTGGTCAATAGCAAATAGCCTGGAGCAAATGCAGATCAAACACACACACACTGCTGATAGAAGTGAAGAGCATTTTTTATGCATATAATTACAGGGAGGAACCCTTCAGATTGCGTCAATATTTATTCACATTGTATTGTTTCTGCAGTATAATTTAAATAAACTGTCGATACATGAATTGGTTAGAAAACATAAGCATTGCAAACAGCTGGTTTAAACATTTCTATAGAGTATCAAGCTATAATCTTGAGGATAATGGGCTGCCAATCAGAGGTCTAGAGACGGATGAGGTAACCAATCAGAGGTCTAGAGATGGATGAGGTAGCCAATCAAAGGTCTAGAGATGGATGAGGTAGCCAATCAAAGGTCTAGAGATGGATGAGGTAGCCAATCAGAGGTCTAGAAAAGGATTAGGTAGCCAATCAGAGGTCTAGAGATGGATAAATAAGGAGTAAAAACAAACAAGTGTGTGCAGGGAGATAATGTTTTTACTAACAGTTTCTTAATAATGACAGCTGGCATGTGCCTTAAGGTTTTGGATGGGACGTGGACTCAAGTAGGTTTAAGAAAACGGACATCACAAGTAGAAGACACTGACAACAGCAAAACTGTGTGTGTGTGTGTGTGTGTGTGCTTGTCCATCTGGTATCTCTTTTTAATTCTTTATTGAAGATGTTAGAAGTTTCGACAATGAGTCAATGCCTAAACTCCAGGTCTAGTGTCTCAATTTGATCGTAATACATGATTTCCAGCAAACATGAAGTGTGTTAAGTGGGATTATTAAAAGGTAACATAAACATGCTATGAACATCAATGTCCCAAATGTTCTGCAGTAGGCAGACTAATGATATAGATGCTGTATTAATGTGTTTACACAGCGATGGGCTAGATTGTGATACAGGCAGCCCACAACACAGTTACATTAAAGTTCTGTAGACTTTACATTTAATCTTCTGAAGAAAATGCCTCTCCTCAGAAGTGAACACAATAAGAACTTTCCCCCAAAAAACACCTGAAAAGTCCATAACGAGCCAGATGTATCCTGGCGCACAGGATATCCCAACAAAAAACAATAAATACACACACATAAAATTGCTAAATTTAAGCAATTGTTTTATTGTGGTGGATGTTAATTTTCATCAGAAGGGCTGTTCATGTGCTGTTCGATTTACCCTGCACATATCCAATAATGTATCATTTAGCGGTTGTCAATAAGTGTCTGCATTTCACAGGATACCATTTCTGGAATAAGAATACGCAGTCAATAACTTCTTTCTCATGCTCTTCTGATTGGTTGTTCGTTTTTATTGACTTCAGTATGTTACTGAGACTTGTGTGATAGGCTATTAACAAACATAATCATGTTTTTAAATAAAAGTAGCCAAATACAGATGAGGCAGATTAAAAGCCTCCCATGTCAAAATGTTCACATGATTTACGAACTAAAGAGTATATTTTCTATTTATGATAGACTGGGCAAATTTTGATTCTACACCAGTAGAACACTAGCTATATTTGAGACTGAAATGTGGGCACTCTTTGTTTCCGATCATTTGCATACTGTTTACTGCTTCTGTACCTCACATGGTTGATATCCTCTTATCTCTTTGCCTCAAGGCTTATTTTTTAGCTGCAGCCTGTTAGAACTCACTGACCTGTTCTGGTTAAATTCCACTTTATTACTGGTATAGGCTACTGTTACTTGTGTAAAGGGGCGTACTGGCTTAGGGCATTTTGGGCAAATGCCTAAATGTGCTAGTCCAGAATATCAGGGCCGGTTTCTGGTCCTATAAATGTATACCTTCCAACATATGTCAAATATACACTGAGAACAATTGGCATGCAGTATGACTGGGAAATGTACACAATATCTTCCCCTAACCATGTATTGATTGATTACTTTTTCAGTTAGTCATTTTATATTGAGCAACATCATTGCATTTACATTTAGAAAACGTATAGCTCCCCTCACACACGCTCACCCCGTCTTGACCGAAGGCTTCTGTACTTCACTCCTCGGCTGGTGTAACAGGATGAACACGGCTGATACGCCAGTCTCGCAACAGCTGTCTAAATCAAACAAGTTGTTTTTGTGACGGCTGACCATTGCGCCACACATGTTCAATAGTCAAACAGTTGGATTGCACTTCGACTCATGCGCGCTGACCGTGATAACCCTGGTTTGAACCTGTGCTCAGGTAATGTAAATATGTAGCAGATAAGGACTATTGTTTGAGTCAATAATTATGTCTCACTGTCAAAAAGGCAGACGCGGCTATAATGCTGTGTTCCCTAAATATTGACACATTTGTCTCTGTGTGAAAGTTAAATAAAAATATGAATTAATTAATTAATCTTTGAGCAATTATAACTTACATTTATTTAACTGGTTAGGCTTTTGCAGCTTTTTGAACGAACACAGAAACGGCCAGCTTCAAACATCCTGTTTAGTAAAACGCCCTCCCTCATGCTCCTATTTGCACTACAGGGTGAATCAGAAGGAAGTCAAATTAAATGCCTAACCTAAGATCATTTGAAATGGCATTCCATGCGTGTGGGAGCAAAATACTCAAACGCAGTTGTATGCCCTTCTGAAACAGCCTGTGGTATCTCCAGCACTTCTTTCAGTCTTCTTCCAACTAATTTCCACGGTTAGACATGACCTATTTGTTTCATGACTGCCTTTTAGAAAGAGCATCAATCAACGCCGGACCCTTCTAGAGGTCACGGAGTTCTATGCAAATTGAAGTATGCAAAATACGATGTGTGTGCGCGCCCGTGTGCGCGTGCCCGTGAAGAAACCGAACGATAAATGCAATCCAGTGACGTCATTACAGCTGAGGAATGCATACAGAGCATACCAACCGTATCCAACACGGACATACAACATGCCTGCACGATATATGTTCAATGCAGACCAGGAAATACGATTTGTTCCTATATAAGAAACATGTTTTATTCTTAAATTTCTTCACCAATTTATTAATGTGTTTTAAATGCAGATTTTAAACAAAACAAATCCCAGGGAATTTGTAGTATATATTTATTTTATAAAATAACCATAGTTTAGTCGTTCTTAGTTAGTAATTCAATGCCAAGTTCTGTGATCTACAAAAAAGCATGTACTGTTTGGTTTCAGTACCCACCTATGGCAATGGTGATTTTTGTCCAATTGCTCATTGTTTTGTATCAATATCACATAAAACCGCCATTGTTCTACACTATCCGCTTGAGAACCACTATATCTAGTAATTCTACCAAGTCATCTGGATTTGTTCTTCACTGTGGCACTGCCACCATATTGGCGCACATGGTGCTCGCGGTTCTGACAGTTTTTTCAGCATTTAAATAATTACTTTGCTAACTTTTTCAATATAAATGGAAAATGATGTCACATTCATTTACAATTCTGGCTTCGGGTTACTCGAGATTCACCCTAAATTTAATTGAAACCTTTTTCATATCCTCTTAAATAAAAACTCTAACTAAAAATAAAACTGAAGTGATTTTGTATGAGTTTGTCTGTATATATTAAATTATTCATATTGTGAGCCCTTCTGTTTCAATCACACCAGCTCTCAGCCACAGTCATCTGGGATAACAGTTATTTGACTTTCATGAGCAGAGCAAAGATAGAAATACATAATGTCAAACTCTTCACCCCACTTTCAGTTAAAAAGGTGATGGATTCTGCAAATTCTGTGTCTTCTGAGTCTGTGTTTTATCCCAATTCTGTATTTTGTTGGTTAAAGACTGAGACGTGATTTACAGTAGCAACTGCTGATTAAACCTTGATACAATAATCATCTGATCGAAGTAACTGAAATAATAAATGACAGTTTAAATTAAATCATTTTTGTGGTTACCAAGCGTTGCTCGATGAACTGCTTCCCTCCAACAAGATAATCTAGGGCAAAGTCAGTTTTATGAAACAAACTTATCTCAATTTCGATTTTTTCCAATCAATTCAGAATTACGTCATTAGGTCTACGTGGTTCAACTGTGGGACAACAGTACAACATTCAGTTCGACCATGAAATACACCAGCGGTTTGCACCGGTACAATGCCAGGAATCGGCAGCCGTTGTGCCGAATACGGCATAAATGTCAATGCCCTGGGGACCAGGTCAAACCCATGACCCCGTTATCCTTGTACCTTTCCCCATCACTACACCCACTCTGCTCCACCCCCAACCTCCTCCCACACCCCACCGTCCCAGCTAAATAGTGCAGCAGCACTCAGACTTGGAGGACCCTCTGACACAAGTGCTGGCAGCATCCCAGGAAGCTTTACTCTTAGTTCTCTCCAGAACATTCTCTTGGGCCAAGAGGACCGCGTTCTCTCTCTCACGATGACGCTGCTCTGCCAGGCGTTGTGTTTATGTCTGGTCCTGGTTGCCTGCCGGGCCGCCCCTCCGTAAGTAATCTCGCTGACCACTCGGGTTTTACTGCAATGGCAACAGCATAATCTCATATTTTACTCAGGACTTAATCAATTTCTGGAATTGCTGTTTGTGTGCCAACTGCCACCCATAATGTGTGGCTTGCCCTTGGTTATAAAAAGGTGAAAGGTGTTTACAGGTTAGTGTGTATGGCGGACATGGAGGACATAAGTCTGGTCACAGAGGTTGTCAGGTTTCAGGGACATGTTATTTCAATGTTTATTCCAAGCAAATATGAAATAAAAACTGTAGCAACATTTTTAATTGACAACGTTTCAATTTCAATTTGTCCCTTTAGAAATCTCGGCGTCATGTTGACAGGTGAGTTGAAAGAAAACACTGCTTGCTTTTTTACAGTGACCAATGTCCAATCAAATGAACATTATTTGCTTTTTTACATTCTGCATCACTGGAACAAATGAAAAAAAATATTGTTCCAGGTAAAGACAAAAAAACACTGTATCCATGTAATCCAACAAAATTCAAGTTAACATATTTATTTGTAATACTTAGCAACCCCTCTCGTTTAAACTGGCAGTACACGTTCAATCCACAGAGTGGTGCTGTAATTTACAGTCTCCATTAAACGTACACCTACATTCAGATACTGTATATGTAGAGCTCTGTATTCAATATAACTCAATGTTAAACATTTTTGACCAGTTTTCATCGACATGAAGGTTTTGCTACAGTGTTCAGTGTGCCAATCGATATGCAATTGACCTTTGGCTAACCCCGCCCCCCTTAGTTACTGTTGCTACATCCGACAACTTCATCTGGGCTCTGGTTTGGTATCAACATGGCTTATGCTGTGACAGCTCTTCCTGCTGACATTTTATCAAACTTTTATAAAGCAGCAAATAAAGTGTCCGATGGAAGTAGCCAAAAGGGGCTGCAATATGCGTTCGAATGCTATATTCAAGACATAGATGAAACAAGGCATCCAAAGAGGCAAAAGCATACCGGTCACAGTCAAAAAATGAACCACCGCATATCCTACTAATCTGGACGGAGGCTGGGACTAACATTACAATATCAAGGAGCAACACTGTTCATGCAAAGGTTGGGTAGGTCTCTATTCACTTCTATAATCGTTATTACAAAGCAAATGGAGTACGCCAGTATAACGTTGTATTTATTAGCAGCGTGTGCTAGCGTATCAACAACCGGCATGCTAGGTAACGTTAGCTGACAAGGTGATGTTTTGGTTAGCTCCACAGGGGTTTGCGCGCATTTAAGTGTGTTGGCAGATTTGTAGTTTGAGTAAGTCTGACTTTGAACAGTGAATTTGTTTTTTTCTGTCTTAATCTCTGTACCATCAAAAATTGCAAAGGTTGTTGGGAACTCTGCTATGCATGTTTTCTGTAATTCGAAGACGACACTTGTCAGGATTTGACTTCGGTTTTGGGAAGGGAAAAAAACGGACACCCCCCTCCCACCTCTCTGGGAAACGCGTATCTGTGTTACAAATGCCCCAGGCACAACGTTTAACTATATTTTTGATAAAACTACAAAGGTAATAGCCTGCCAAGACCAAAAATATGAGACGCCTGTGTTAAAGTCAATGGAGCGCTGTGAAAAAGTGTCGGACCTCTGTCAGAGCTCGTTCTTGGCTGCGCTGTGATTGGTCAATCTACATTCTAGGGAGTGGCTTAACCAAAGGCGAATTGGGATTGGGTCATTGGGAACTGTATCAGTCACTCCAACATTGATTGTTGTTGTGTTGCCCAGGCAACTTGATGGTTTAACACTCCGGTCTCCACAGATGACCCCGAGAATCACAAACCGTGTGAACAGCATGCAGACAGGGTCATGAAAAACAGCCCCGGGGGGAGGCCAATGCCAGGGGCCTTTGTGCCCCAGTGTAATGAGCAAGGTCACTACAAACCCTTGCAGTGTCACGGTTCTACGGGCCACTGCTGGTGTGTGGACCACAGGGGCCAGGAGAAGTCAGGGACCAGGAATGGACCAGGCGGAGGACGGCCTAATTGTGATGTACCAGGTGAGGACAGTTAACAATTGAACAAGTTTCAGGTTTTTGATTACCTTCTTTTTGCGTCACTCAGACACCAGTAGATTGAGTTCCAAGGGCTACGTCACATCCGGGAGTCCTCACTTGACAGTCCAGTAGCTTAATTATTGCTCTTAGAGATCAACACCTATTGACACCTTTCTTCACATGTTTTAATAAGGATTCTGTGTACCGGTTTAACGCGCCTGTCTTTACAGGACAACCTGAGCAGTCCAGAAACTGTATGGAGCACAAGGAGAGCATCAAGACAACTGGACCTGGAGGGGAACCTGTTTTGGGGGCCTTTGTGCCTGATTGTGATCATCTCGGTCACTACAAACCCTTGCAGTGTCACGGTTCTACGGGCCACTGCTGGTGTGTGGACCACAGGGGCCAAGAGAAGTCAGGGACCAGGAAAGGACCAGGCGGAGGACAGCCTAATTGTGATGTACCAGGTGAGGACAGTTAACAATTAAACATGTTTCAGGTTTCTGCTGCACTCAGACACAAGTAGATTAAGTTCCAAGGGCTACATGACTGGGAGTCAAATACAGGTGTCTTTACTTGACAGTCCAGCAGCTTAATTATTGCTCTTAGAGATCAACACCTATTGACACCTTTCTTCAGATGTTTTAATAAGGATTCTGTGTACCGGTTTAACACGCCTGTCTTTACAGGACATCCTGAGCAGTCCAGAAACTGTATGGAGCACAAGGAGAGCATCAAGACAACTGGACCTGGAGGGGAACCTGTTTTGGGGGCCTTTGTGCCTGATTGTGATCATCTCGGTCAATACAAACCCTTGCAGTGTCACGGTTCTACGGGCCACTGCTGGTGTGTGAACCACAGGGGCCAAGAGAAGTCAGGGACCAGGAAAGGGCCAGGCGGAGGACAGCCTAATTGTCAACAACGGGGTGAGGACAGTTTACAATTGAACAAGTTTCGGCATTATTGTTGAGGACTCAAATCCATCAGCATTAGTTGGTCTATGCTCAAATCAAACAGCATTAGTTGGTCTATGCTCAAATCAAACAGCATTAGTTGGTCTATGCTCAAATCAAACAGCATTAGTTGGTCTATGCTCAAATCAAACAGCATTAGTTGGTCTACGCTCAATTCAAATAGCATTAGTTGGTCTATGCTCAAATCAAACAGCATTAGTTGGTCTATGCTCAAATCAAACAGCATTAGTTGGTCTATGCTCAAATCAAACAGCATTAGTTGGTCTATGCTCAAATCAAATAGCATTAGTTGGTCTATGCTCAAATCAAACAGCATTAGTTGGTCTATGCTCAAATCAAACAGCATTAGTTGGTCTATGCTCAAATCAAACAGCATTAGTTGGTCTATGCTCAAATCAAACAGCATTAGTTGGTCTATGCTCAAATCAAACAGCATTAGTCGGTCTATGCTCAATTCAAACAGCATTAGTTGGTCTATGCTCAAATCAAACAGCATTAGTTGGTCTATGCTCAAATCAAACAGCATTAGTTGGTCTATGCTCAAATCAAACAGCATTAGTTGGTCTATGCTCAAATCAAACAGCATTAGTTGGTCTATGCTCAAATCAAACAGCATTAGTTGGTCTATGCTCAAATCAAACAGCATTAGTTGGTCTATGCTCAAATCAAACAGCATTAGTTGGTCTATGCTCAAATCAAACAGCATTAGTTGGTCTATGCTCAAATCAAACAGCATTAGTTGGTCTATGCTCAAATCAAACAGCATTAGTTGGTCTATGCTCAAATCAAACAGCATTAGTTGGTCTATGCTCAAATCAAACAGCATTAGTTGGTCTATGCTCAAATCAAACAGCATTAGTTGGTCTATGCTCAAATCAAACAGCATTAGTTGGTCTATGCTCAAATCAAACAGCATTAGTTGGTCTATGCTCAAATCAAATAGCATTAATTGGTCTATGCTCAAATCAAACAGCATTAGTTGGTCTATGTTCAAATCAAACAGCATTAGTTGGTCTATGCTCAAATCAAACAGCATTAGTCGGTCTATGCTCAATTCAAACAGCATTAGTTGGTCTATGCTCAAATGAAACAGCATTAGTCGGTCTATGCTCAATTCAAACAGCATTAGTTGGTCTATGCTCAAATCAAACAGCATTAGTTGGTCTATGCTCAAATCCATCAGCATTCGTTGGTCTATGCTCACTTCAAACAGCATTAGTTGGTCTATGCTCAAATCAAATAGCATTAGTTGGTCTATGCTCGAATCAAACAGCATTAGTTGGTGTACGCTCAATTCAAACAGCATTTGTTGGTCTATGCTCACTTCAAACAGCATTAGTTGGTCTATGCTCAATTCAAACTTTGTCAGCGGCGTCTACGTTTCCTCCGGCGTCTCCGCCTTGTTGCTTTACTGTAGCAGCAGCAGAAAAAAGACTTGACAAAACACGCTGTGACGTTTGTTTTTGGCGCCACCTACAGGCAATGTGACTGAAGAGACGGAGAGAGAGAGCTGCAGCAATGAACCACTGGATGCCGTGACGTCAACAGACCACAACAAAACCCTGGCCTTCAGAGGTGGGTAGTGACTGCGGAGAGGCCAGTCTTCAGCGTTTGTGTGTTTTCGGTGATGTCATTTCTACCTGCTCGGTTATTTATTCATTGTGAACGAGCAGGTGATTACATTCAAGTCGTTGGTCAGTTCGCACGTGATGTCCAACCGAAATCATATAATTCCAGGAACTTGCTCAATAACTTTGCAAAAAATAAAGGCCAAAATTACTTAAATGCTTCGTCCTATTTCATAATGTAACTTATCTTTTTTTTTTACAAACATTTTTAGGGTGAGGAGTCTGGAGAAAATCTTATTCACGATTTCAGAAATCTAATTTGCCAATATAAAATCAGTAGATATTTCAAAGAATTAGTAGATATTATTAACTAGTAAAACAATTAGCACTGCACACCTGTGCATTGACCTTTTGGTTCTATTGTTTGGGATTCTAAACTGGCCACTGTTCTCGCAGGTGACTATTACCTGCATAAGAATGAACATAGCACTGATGGGTGGATTGCCATGCCCATAAATGCCACCTTCCAGGGTCTGCACAGGGATGTGACCGCTGCTTTCTCTCACGCTGGCCATCTGTACTTTATTCAGGTCAGATGGGGACTGGTCTTCCTATGAGTAATCACACAAATCATTTTGCATACTGGCTACCGAACATAGCGTGAGCCCTGTTTGTTCCGTTGTTCCGTACGCCGTGTTCTTTTCGTTGTAAAAGCACGGCTGACAGTACCACCCACAGCCGGCGCGCAAAGGGACTTGTACGATTACTTCATATTTCCTTTTTGTAACGACAGGGAGAGCAGGTGTTTGCCTTTACAAATAGTGGGGAGCAGTTCCAGCTGGTCGAGGGGTTCCCGAAACCCCTGAAGGATGAGCTGGGCATCGATGGTCCGCTGGATGCTGCCTTCGTCTGTGAAAAAGAGTCTGTTCTGCACGTAATCAAGGGTGAGCTGCCTGCTTACATCGAACAGGGTTGGAGTCAATTACATTTACATTAAAACAAATTCAAGTTCCAAATGCAAATGATTCCTAATTAAAAAGCACTGAAGATAATTGGAATTCAAGCCATCCCTAAACTCTGGCCTCAGAGTTGGAACCACCCAATTGTCAAAATAGCTTTTTATACTGTGTCATTAAGTTGACCCTTAACTGGAACTAAGAGCCCTAGCCCAAACCATAAAACACAGCCCCAGACCTTTATCCCTCCTCCACCAAAAAAAATGTTTCCCACAACTCTTTCCCTATTTTTGTTCGATGTCTTCCTATTGGATTCCAGCAAACAAGACCCCCTAATTTCAATCAGATCTTCACCCCTAACTTCTGTGCCATTCCTCCCTCATTCAGGTAAGCAGATGTTTGCCATCGAGCTGACTGCCACGCCCAGAGTAGTGGTCAAGGAGTTCCTGCTGCCCCTGTCTAAGTATAACGCTGCTGTGTGCACTCCCAAGGGCATCAAGGTGTTCGTGGGGGGTGATTACTTTGAGTACCAGAGTCCGATGCTGCTGGCTTTTAGCAGGATCCAACCTTATCCACAGAAGACCTCGCAGAAGATGTTTGGCTGTGTCTTTTAAACGATCACCCACCCAACGTCTGGATAACTTGAGATCTGACTCCTGTCATGATCCCGCGTAAACTTCAATGGGAGTTTTGTATGAAAACAGTGCACATGGAATTAATGATTTGTCATGATCATTTTGGTTTTCCTTGTTGTCGTGACAAACGGGAAAAAGTAAATTTCTGGTCAAAGAAGCGGAAGTTTGTATGTTATGGGAATTTGCTTTAAGAATTCAAGAAAATGTCTGTTCTATGTTTCTACCCACATCAGCATAGAGTAGTGGGGTTATGAGGTAGGATCAGTCCTTATGTTTTTCCATTTGACAGTTATAAGGAGAATGTGGCTATAGCCTGGTTGTATATCTGTCAATCGGTATTGCCATGCAAGCTTCAATAAATGTCCCAACAGTAATACAAGCAGGAACTGTGTTCTGTTATCTCTTTTTTTGTTTCAATGGCAAATAATTGTTTGTTTTCTTAGCAAAATCAAGTATGGCTTCGTAAATACATGCCATGGTGTCAGACAGCTCAACTTCAACTCTTAGGAGTAAATAATTGTATTACTTACTGGTCATTAGCATCCCGTTTTTAATGCCTTTCACATCGGCTAAGTTTTTAAATGGGAATCAACATCAGAAACTGATAAAGCTATTGCCAAAAATTATCTTTCTGGCAAATTTTTCTTCAACAAGCGCTCCACTTCTGTGTCAGGTCTACTGAAAGTGTAGCTGAGTTGAATTAATTATTCAATGCACAAAAAGGATAGTAATCTAATTCCCAAAAAATTTACCTTTAGTGGAGCAAGCTGGGGAAATGTTCCTTTTAAACTTAATTATTTGATCAAAAGTCATTATAAAGCCACCTAAATGAGTTTTTAACATTTGACTAACTTTGAGTTAAAGGGGCAACGTGTAGATCATTGGGAATATGTCAATCACTCGTATTAGATGTGTAGAAAAATATTTTTGGAAACATTAACTGAAATCATTTCCTGCAGATTTCTACTGGTCAATTTTGCACTCTTTTACACTTGTGTTACAGTAAAAAAACTTTCGAATTGCCCCTTTAATTTGAAGGTTATTCAACTTTTCTGGCATGTGTGCACCAAGCACATAAACTTTGCCCAACATGCCTAAATCTTCCCATTTGATCAAGATACGTACCACACAACAAACTAAAATGGATCTGCGATCTGTGTGCCGTTTCAAAGCAGACAATCTGGTGGACTACGCAAGTCCACAATAAAACCACTCTAGGTTGACATCTAAGGACTTAAGACAAGATGTGAAACCTCGACAAACGCTTCCTAACCAATGGTTTTCTAACCATTCATATTTTGCCTATGCGTGATAGTGGTTGGTTTTTGTCATTTCATAACAGATCATTTAAACTAAAATATTTCGATTGTAAATTTAGAAGGACGATACAGACGACCTTCTGGAAATATGCATGAAATATGTACCTGATTTCTCTGTATTTTGATATTATTGTATAATTCTAGTAATAGTTGAACGTCATCATTGAAGCATATTTTAGAGAAGCTGTTTGATGGTTATTAATAATATATATATATATATATATATATATGCATATATATATTTTTAAATATGTGAGGAATACATTTTGCCAATAGATTTGCTAAAGATTAAAGGTTGAAGAACATGCAGGCTTCTAGTTGTTCATAGTTGCAAAGCCTTTTTCATATGTTCTATATATAGCTCACTAAAAAATACAATGCAATACAATAATGAAGTCCAAAATCTAAAACAATATTTTTTTCTATTCACTGCACTCTCTAGCTGGTGTGACAAAGAGATTCACGTTGTCACGCTCCTTTTAGTACTGTGCGCCTACTATGCTGTTGTTCTGGACTTGGGGACTGAGAAGTGACCTTACGGTGAACATGCAGTGTGCAATATTGATGTGTTGAACTGCCTGAACTGCCAGAACAGAAACCTTGACACACATCTGGGTGTTGTCAATCACTCCTCAACTCTGAGGCAGGAAATGCTGATTTTGTTCGTGTGCATCCAAGTAAATTGCCAATGTCGTTTTTTTGGACACACATGACCACACAGATAGACAGTAATGCCGGTATGACAGAACGGAAGCCTGCAGAACTTGTTGTGTTTATTATATAGTAATATCCTATGGATGTTCGCTTAAATAAGACCTGGAAGATAAGACCTTAGAGGGATGTTGGCTGATAATGGGCCTCTGTATGTCTACGTAGATATTCCATAGAGAATCTGTTACAACACTCATTTACAACGTTAACAACATTTATTTACGCTGTATTTTTTATTAATTTGACGTTTATTTTATTGGACAAAAATGTGCTTTTCTTTATAACGCTAGGTCATTTCCTAGGTGATACCAAACATTTCAGTGGTAGCGAGGGTTTGTATAAACATATTTAAACGTGTCTGAATCCACCTGCAGGTGGATCACAGAGTTCCTGTCGGACAGGAGGCAGAGCGTGAGTTTGGGGAAACATGTGTCTGACTCCCGGTCCATCAGCACCGGATCACCACAAGGCTGCGTCTTTTCCCCTCTGCTCTTCTCCCTGTACACCAACAGCTGCACCCCTTGTCTTCAATCCGTCAAGCTCCTGAAGCTGATGACGCCACCATCAAGTCCATACTCTCCTCTTCCATCACCATCACAGACTAACCCCCCCCGTATGGTTAATTGTTTATCATTTAATTTTTATGTTTACTTCTGTATATGTTATGCACCAATATTTCAGAGCAAGTTTCTCATATGTGTAAACCTACTTGGCAATAAAAGCAGATTCTGATTGAAAATCTGGTTTTATTTTTCACCTGCAGATGTCACTGTTGAGTAATCTTTTTGAGAGTTTGGTAAAGCCTTGACACAAATGTTTCATTCCCAACAACAGACCTGATAGCAACAGACCTGATAATGATAGACTTAATTACACCAGACTCTAACACAGATGTCAAATGAAACAATGACTGACAAGGACACATGGAGTTCAAACAGGACAGCAGCTAAAATGTAGCCTTGTATAATGTGATACTGTATCAGCTTTATTTCGCCAAGTCTGTTTACACACAAAAGGAATCTGGTCGGAACTCCAGCTAAAACACTTAATACACACATTTAAGAAACATATTCAAACAATGAAAATAGAATAAACTATACAAACAGTCCGACAAGACAGACCATGCATAGTTAGCATATGTAATGAGTAAATATACATTGTATTATATGTATCTGAATAGTGCAAAATAGGAATGTCTAGTTTGTGTATACAATTGTGCAAAAAGGGAATGTCTAGGTTATAGTTCAAGGTGTCCATATGATTTTGCATTAGTCCCAATATGTCTGGTTGTATATACAGATGTGCAATATATAGTTGTATATACAGATGTGCAAAAGATGAGCAATATATAGTTTTGTATACAGATGTGCAAAAGATGAGCAATATATAGTTGTATATACACATGTGCAAAACATCAGCAATGTCTAGTTGTATATACAGATGTGCAAAACATGAGCAATATATAGTTGTATATACAGCTGTGCAAAAGCTCAGCAATATATTGTTGTATATACAGATGTGCAAAAGATCAGCAATATATTGTTGTATATACAGATGTGCAAAACATGATCAATGTCTAGCTATAGTACAAGATGTCTGTATGGTTGATGCATATTATCTGTGCATAATATACGGCTGTTCTTTCCCCAGCGTGCATCAAGCCATTTCAGCACTGCTCACCGACACATAAAATTGTTTACAAGTTATTGTCATATTTTCTGAAAGGACTTAACCATGCTGTGTTTTTTAAATTAAAGCCAGGCCATGCTCTTTACTTTGTCTATTGGACAATACGTGACTTGGCCTTTAGTTCACTCTGATTGCCACTAGGCAGCACTGGCTTGGCCATCGACAGAATGGTTGTGTCATGAGCCATTGGGAGCAAGTACATTCTTAAAATGCACGTTCAACCTTAAAATGCACATACAAACTTAAAATGCACATACAAATTTAAAATGCACGTACAACCTTAAAATGCACGTACAACCTTAAAATGCACGTACAACCTTAAAATGCACATACAAACTTAAAATGCACGTTCAACCTTAAAATGCACGTACATCCTTAAAATGCACGTTCAACCTTAAAATTCTCATACAAATTTAAAATGCACGTACAACCTTAAAATGCACGTACAACCTTAAAATGCACGTACAACCTTAAAATGCACGTTCAACCTTAAAATGCACATACAAATTTAAAATGCACGTTCAACCTTAAAATGCACGTACAACCTTAAAATGCACATACAAACTTAAAATGCACGTACATCCTTAAAATGCACGTACAACCTTAAAATGCTCATACAAATTTAAAATGCACGTACAACCTTAAAATGCACGTACAACCTTAAAATGCACGTACAAGCTTAAAATGCACGTTCAACCTTAAAATGCACATACAAATTTAAAATGCACGTTCAACCTTAAAATGCACGTACAACCTTAAAATGCACGTACAACCTTAAAATGCACACACAAACTTAAAATGCACGTACATCCTTAAAATGCACGTTCAACCTTAAAATGCTCATACAAATTTAAAATGCACGTACAACCTTAAAATGCACATACAAACTTAAAATTCACATACAAATTGAAAATGCACACACAACCTTAAAATGCACATACAACCTCAATGTACACATGCGTGCAGGTACAAACCACCTTGTTGTTTATAATTAACTACCGTTTAATATATGCGTTTATAGTGCTACTCCCTAAGGCCCAGTGGCCTCTAAACTCCAGAGATAATGAGTACCGGGGTAAATATCTTTATCGGGCCACCTGAGGATAGTTCTGAGGTTTAGGTAAAGATAAAAGGGTTCTCCTGTTTGTCCTGCCTGACATGCCAGCATTGGGTCTCAGTCCATTTGGTTCCGTGCAAACAAATGACACTCCTGATAGAATGTTCTCTCAGAGTTCTCCAAAATAGTTTCTGAAAGTAATGCTTAACTTGCTTAAAAGTTGTGCAATGAGTCTGCATCGTGTAAAAGATTGGTTTGCACCGGTTTGAGCGACTTTACAAGGTGCCAGCAACACTTTTGGTGAAATACAGCTCGGACAGGGGATCAAATATGATGTAATAGTACATATCACAGAAATACAGCACAGACAGGGCATCAAATATGATGTCATAGGACATATCACAGAAATACAGCACAGACAGGGCATCAAATAGGATGTCATAGGACATATCACAGAAATACAGCACAGACAGGGCATCAAATAGGATGTCATAGGACATATCACAGAAATACAGCACAGACAGGGCATCAAATAGGATGTCATAGGACATATCACAGAAATACAGCACAGACAGGGCTTAAAATAGGATGTCATAGGACATATCACAGAAATACAGCACAGACAGGGCATCAAATAGGATGTCATAGGACATATCACAGAAATACAGCACAGACAGGGCTTAAAATAGGATGTCATAGGACATATCACAGAAATACAGCACAGACAGGGCATCAAATAGGATGTCATAGGACATATCACAGAAATACAGCTCGGACAGGGCATTAAATATGATGTCGGACATATCACAGAAATACAGCACAGACAGGGCATCAAATAGGATGTCATAGGAGATCATGTCATTGGACATATCACAGAAATACAGCAGGGCATCAAATATGATTGGTTTTCAAGTGGGAATTAATTTGTTTTGGTCTTGTATTGTTGGTGTTTTTGTTTAAGGTGTTCCGCATCTTTCATTGGTCCGTGCTATTTTCTTTAGTTAAAGAAAAATATATATACATATCTTGGTTAGCTTGGGTAAATAAATGGAAATGTTTTATATAACCCTAGTCTTGGATGTTTGAAAATAAAACACAAAATGTTCAATATTACTGCAAGACCAAAAAAATAAAATAAAATATAAGCCTCAAAACTAAAATGCCTAAAAAGTATTCACCTTTCGAACATTAGACATCAATGTACTGGGCTCTAAAGTACAATGGTCAATGGTTTTATTTATTCTATTCTCAACACACTTTTATTTATCTTGCTGTCGGCATGGAGGTCCAGTATTTAGATGTTGACCGTCCAGAAACATCCCTGATAAGAAAATCCAAAAGGGTGGTCGATCATAAGGCAAGCTGCAAAGGTTGTGCAATGAATTTCCCCAGACACATTTCACTTTCAAAGAGACCAATTATTGAATTGATTTTTTTGTTGTTTGTTGGATGAACTTCAAAAGGTCGAGAAATTGTTTGTACCATTTTTTTTGCACAAACCTTTTGGTTTGCGTAACAATTTGTCAGTTCAAATTTGAAATTGGATAATTGGATGTACTATGACTGAGGGAGCTGGGTGAACTTAAAAGGAACAAAACATTTATCTAACCTAGATAAACATGTTTAAAAAAGTTTATTTCTAATTGGGAGGCAACACTGTCTGTTGGGAAAGCTCCTTAACACACAAATGTTGAGCAAACTCACAGTTATTATGCAGATAGATTTTCTTACAAACTGTGCATTGAATTAAAAGTTGCCCGTGGGTAATACCTAAAGAAGATAGTATAACTGCATACGCATGTTGCCTGAAAATCACAGCTATTGTTTTTAAAAATTGAATAGTTAAAAGTTTACTGCATGTCTTCCTTCTGGGACTTACACCAAAAACCATTATTTCTTTAACACTGCACTTTCAACTGAGAAGTCAATCAGACCAGTGCATGAGAATATGTTCACTAGACAGCAGGTTTTTTAAAGCCAATCATTAAAGGAAAACCTTGCTGGAGATGCCTTTTTTCTACCCAATGCTAATATTCTTCACCAGATAAAGCTTACGAACACATTGACTGCAGAAACGATTATGGACCTGCAACAGATATGTGTCAGTTTAACCAGCTGGTTGTCTTACACCTGTATGTTTACATTTACACACACATATTCACACAGGTACAAGTACAGGAAGAAAATAAACGAAATAACAAACATCTCAATAAGGTGTAGGGCCACCAGAACAGCTCCATTTTGCCTCTGCATGGATTCTTAGAGTCCCTGGAATTCTGCAGGGAAGAAACATCATTATTTCAAAATAGTATCCACTCATTGGATGTTTTGATGATGATGATGGTTGAGAACGCTGACTATCACGCCAGCCCAAAATCTCCCCCGGGTGTTCAGTTGGGTTTAGACCTGGTGACTGCGAAGGCATTAGGAATCATATCATTTTCAAACCCTGAACAAACGATTCAGTGACCCCTCGTGCTCCTGTGAATCGGGACATTGACACACAGGAGGAGAATCAATAATACACCCTCCTTCAAAGTCACTTAAATCCTCATGTCCTGCCTTCTTTGAGGTCAACGGGCCGCGCTCAGCATTTTTTACATGCCAGAAAGGCATTTATAAATATACGGGAAATATAATATCTAATATATAATGTGAAAAAAGAGAACCCATTGTGAGTTTTTGCAACTACATGGTCCTTCATGTCAGGGGGCCGTCCTCATGGTTAACTGCATAGAAAAACAAACACAATTCCTGGTTGTTTGTAATAAAGGCATCTGGCTGAGCTGATGGGTGTTCCCTTTATTTTATACAATACACATGTTTCCTCTCATAACATATGTATTATATACATGTGTATTATATACATCAGACACCTGTTAACCTGACACACAATGAGGCCCCAACGACGATTGAGATTTTCTTGGTTATTTCGTCATGTGTCTGTTTTATAATGTATGTATAATGACTCAGCAGGAATACAAAATGAATTATGTGTGTTAACTGTGTTAACAGCTGGATTCAGACCGAGCCCAGATTCCCCTTGACCAATGACCAGTCCGTATACACATCCACCTGCCCACCCAGCATCACACCGTGGGGGGGGGGGGTGGACACACACACACACCGCGCCACCTTTACCCTGGCAGCTGCCACTCAGCCCCCGCATTCACCTGCCCCGCCTACTCACCTGTTGTGACAGACTCCTCACACTCCTGGTTATAAAAGAACTTCCCCGGCAGCGGACCCGGCACCTTTACCCAGAATTCTCTCCTGGAACCTAAGGACACAATGAGGCTGCTCTCCCAGACACTGTGTCTCTGCCTGGCATTGGTGTTGTGCCAGGCCGACCACCACGCCGGACACACACACAACGGTGAGTTTGGAGCTTATTAAGGCTGCGGCAACAATATGTCCATTCATTTGAATTATTTTCTGCTGATTATCTTCTGATATCTTTTGTGAGGGTTTTAGGGAAAGGTTATGTTGCTCATGCTATTTATTTTGTTAATGGGGTTAGAAAACGAGTGCCAGTGCAACTACATGGAGGTATTGTTTAAATAAGATAAAATAACCTTTGGATTGGTGTAATATAGGGTCATATATAGCCTTTGGTGAATCTGTTTCTTAAGTAAAAATGTGATGGTATTTTTTTTGTTTTGACTTTTCATCTGAACTATTTAGGCAAACATGGTTTTGACTGTTGGGCTCTAGATTTGGGTCAGGTTAAAGATCAGATTGTCTGTGCAAGCAAGGCTTCCGGATGTTCCTGATAGCCCAAACCTGTAGACTCTGACGGTCTGCCGATACAGAGGCCAGTGTCCTAAGTTTAGTTTCATGTTTTATCCAGACTCATTCAAATATAAAGCGCCCTATTCCGGCATCCACCTGTAGCTCAGTAGATGGGCGTGGGGCTTACATCCAGGGAAGTGGGGGCCGTTTGTAAATGCATGGCCTCGTTAGTGTCAGTCGCTCCAGATATGAACATCTGCAAAATTACACTGATAGCAAAGCTGTGTTCTTGCAAATTAGCGTTCTGAATCCAAATTCACACGTACTGCTTGGTTCTGTTTTCACTCTCAGGTAAGCCTGACGGGCACAAGGACCATGAACACGGGAAGCATGAACACGAGAATCATGAATATGACGGTCACAGTAAAATCGGGCCCGACCGCTGCAAGGGACTGGAGATGGACGCGGCTCTGGTGAACGAGGACGGAGTCCCTTACTTCTTCAAGGGTGAGTCCCGGGCTGGAAGGACTGTGGTCATGCTCGCACCAACTGTCACTCACACAACACCGATCAGGCAGCTAATTCTAAGATTCAGTTCTACTTGGCTCCATTTTGTCCGCTCTTTCTACTGACAGCTTGTTGTTGTAGACGTTTTCTTCTTCTGAGGTGAGTCTGTTCTCTTGTGCTGGGTGTCGCGGCGTCAAGCAACAAGCGATGTGTCTTTCGTACTGAATTGCGGTGATGACTCACCAAAGGTGTCGACCGACAGGTGACCACCTGTTCAAGGGTTTCCATGGCAAAGCCGAGCTGTCCAACGCAACGTTCGCAGAGATGGACGACCAACACCACCTGGGGCACGTGGACGCTGCCTTCCTCATGCACTACCAGGACAACCCTACCGAGCACGACCATCTCTTCTTTTTCCTGGTATAGTCTCCTCGGCAGCCATTGAAACATTTCACACATGCCTTCCTAAAAGGACTCGCACTTGGCAAAGGTTTAGGATTCGCCGTGAACTGGTGAAAATGTTGCATACTCCTCTTACAAGGACAACAAACATTTACTGTGTAATTGGAAATAACATTGCTGAGTGCGGAACACTTTTAACTTAACGATGTGCCTCTTTGAGGTCAAGACAGTTTGGGGCCCATGTCCCTTTTCGACTAGTTCACCCCATGAGGTGGCGACCCCTGTGACCTCTGGTACTGTTCTGCTCTGCTGCAGGACACCAAAGTGTTCAGCTACTACAAACACAAGCTGGAGGTGGGCTACCCCAAGGACATCTCCGCCGTGTTCCCCGGAATTCCTGACCACTTGACCGCCGCTGTCGTGTGCCCCAAGCCAGACTGTGATGAAGACTCTGTCATCTTCTTCAAGGGTGAGTCAAAATACAAAAACACTGTGATCTTGGGACAACAAAACAATTCTTAACTCGTGGACGTTACAGTCATAGAGGTTGCACATCTAGTAAACACGGTACACAATGCACGCAACCTCAAATTATTACCCACATGTGCGCCCCAGGACATACAATCTACCACTACAACGTGAAGACAAAGAAGGTCGACGAGAAGGAGTTTAAGAGCATGCCTAACTGTACCTCGGCATTCCGCTACGCCGAGCACTACTACTGTTTCCATGGACACCAATTCTCTAAGTTCGACCCGAAGACAGGCGATGTGAACGGGAGATACCCCAAGGAGGCCAAGGACTACTTCATGAAGTGTTCCAGGTTTGGTAAGTGGACAAGAGACTATATACTTTGCTTTTTTCCACTTTTTCTTTTTCAATATCTGAGAGAACTAGAGATCAAGCGAGAATGCGACTGAGAGAGACAGGACGTAAGGAGTGTAGTCCCTGCATTATGAGGAAGAACGGATAGATCCGATAGAGCTCTACTAGAACCAATCCCCTTTAGGGCCGACCGGTAGCTTAGCAGTTAATGCCAGTAACCTCAGACAGGCTGGGTTTAATCCCTGAGTTGGTATTGTTGAAAATGTGCCCGTACGTGAGACATGTAACCTTAACTGCTCCCGGTACTACGGCGGAGAACATCTGCAATGTAAGCCGTTGCCAATGGCTTACGCATCGCTAATGTGCCCCTTATAGCAGGAAACACCACAGACCACGATGAGAGGGAGAAGTGCAGCCGTGTGCACCTGGACGCCATCACCTCTGATGGTGCCGGATACATCCATGCCTTCAGAGGTCTGTCACTCGATGGGCTGGCGCCTTAGCCGGGTCTGAACCTGGATGCTTCGCCAACTACCTCACAGATTCGCTTTACTTAAATACACACCTCGTATTGCTCTCCTGTCAGTTCACCCCTCCTGACCTTTCTCTTGACCCATGACCTTTAGGCCACTATTTAATGGAACACGATGCTGCCAAGGACAACAAAACCTGGGAGGTCAGCGTCATCGACAAACATTTCAAGGAGCTGCACAGTAATCCAGGCGCAGTCTTCTCTTATAAAGACCACCTCTACATGATCAAGGTAGGCTAGACAACCCCCCCCTACACACACATGCTAATCAGAGATAGAGTTGAGGGGTTCATTGATTGCCTTGGAACATCCATGTGTACAATATGAATAGGCATAGTACCATGAATTAATGGACCACAATGCAAATCAGCAATTTAAATTCACATGCTATCTCTGTGTATACAGATGTTTTTTCATTACCAATAACCGTCTTCTTGTCTGCAGTACAACAAGGTGTATTCTTACACTGCAACAGATCCCCACACCCTCCAGAAAGGCTACCCCAAGTCCCTGAAGAAAGAGCTTGGACTGGAAGGCCGAATCAGTGCTGCCTTTGTGTGTCAGGATGACATCGTACACGTTCTTAAAGGTACACAAATATACCAACACGGACGTAATAATAACACAGCATCAGACCCTAGCAGTTCTAAGTGTAGAGGTCGCTGGTTTGAATCCCCTAGCTGTATAAATAAGCCATTTAATAAAGAGCAAAAATGTTTGTCGTTTAGAATGCATGTTAAATTACTTAAACGTAAATGACACATATAAAGCGGTCACATATATTTTGAGAGTTGTGCCAAATCTTTTACATTAAATAAAAGTTCCTAATGGAAGGCAACATTAATCAGAGGCTAATACGGCTAAGAAACCAGTTGCAGATGCACCAACTTCCTTAGCACACGGCGCTGACCAGACGCACTGACTGAGCTAACGTCACCTCTCTCATTGCAGATGAGGTTATCTACGATATCGACCTCAAGGTCTCACCACATGTTCAACTTCGTCAAGTCCCATTCACCAGCCTGCGCAATGTAGATGCCGCTATGTGTGGTCCGAAGGGCGTGACAGTGTTCCAGGGAAATAACTTCTACCACTATGAGAGCTTAAACGTCATGCTGATGTCCAAGTTAATTCCTCAGCCTCACGTGATTGCCACGGATCTGTTCGGCTGTGACCACTAGGGGGCGAAGAAGAAGAAGAGAGAAAGTCACGTGACGAACAACAGCTGCCACAGCGACGAACACTTGGCCCATTCCTCACATGGCGTTGTGATGATACTATGATCTTGTCTTTCCTAGTGATTTACTGATCTAACAACTGTATCCTACCTCCGACACTGTACAGAAACAAAAGGTAATTTCTGTTCTGTTCCTGGTCTCTTGTTTCTCTTGCTGAATGTTCTGCAGTTGTCCTTGTGTTTGAACAGTCAATGTTCTGTGGTGCTCTTCTGAGAGACTGATGGGGAGTTGAGGGCATCGATTCTTCTATGGTGTTGTTCTAAAATAAAGATCATAACAGCCCTTAACAAAATGTGTCTCAATTGCCTGGCTTTTTAAACTGTAGCTTCAGTGGTAAGAATATAATAAACTATATGTAAGGAGCTGGTGGTCACCACATAACAGTCATGTCCGGTTCACACCTGGATTTCAAACCAGCTATGCTGGTTCTGGACCCATTTTGTTTTGGGTCCATAACAAACTTTGCAGTTGGTTCTGCATGGAGCAGCGCTGATGCAATTTAGTTTACATTTACAACTTTCAGAGTTTAGCCCTCTGTCGGCAAAAACGTGGAATTGTAGGAACAAATGAAAACAGAGCAATAACTTGGAACAGCTTCTGCATATGAAGTAGGTACTCAGCCCATCAACAGAGGATACCTGCAAATACACGACCCCATAAGCTTACTAATATAATTAACTAATTCAGGGGTGCTCAGAGCAGAACACAATTATATTGATGGTACAGTATCTGGAAAAGGTAGGAAACCACTGATATCTAGTGCTAGACTAAATTATGAATAAACGTTTTAAAATATTTGTATATATATATTTCCTCTACGCGCCACACGAGGGCGCTGTTGTCACGTCAAAGAATGACTGATCATCTCACAGGAATAAATATTATTGAATTATTACAGTAAAACGGTTATTAGACCGACATTCGCAAATCAAGAGTTACCATTCACCAGTTAGTGGGATCAGTTAAATAGTTGGCAATGTTTAAAAATGTTTTTAAATATATAAAAGCAGTTATATGTCTTTAAAGGCTGAAACATCACATGAACATTTGAACGTCTCACACTGTTTAAATGCATTTATTTTCAATTCGGAAACACACTTTTAGTTTATCCTTAATATCTTTAGCGTTTTATAAATAATAGGCTACAGGAATTTACGTCAGCAAACTATTTACATTTTTTTCTAGGTCAAACCAAAATGTTTGGAAATTAAAATATGTTTAAGGTATCGATTAGTTCACCCTGGCACAACATCTTTATTATTGTTGTAATGGTTCTGAGCTACAAATACTGTTCCTTTAAGACTTATCGCGTCTTGGTCTTTCTGGTGTCACAGTGACGTGCATCTACCGCATGATTACCGGATTCATCCGCTGATATCGCGCTCAATGCGCCGATCAACGATTGTGTACATCCGCAGAGAAAAATAAATCAACCCAAGAACTTTATAAAGACATGTTTATAAGTGAGTGATAATTTGAGTCATTTTACAGTAATGAATACGTTTATTATTGAGTGTCATGATAAACACATCAAATTAAGTAAATTTCGTATGCTTAAAAAAAACAAGTAACTGACCCTTTCAGTTTTATCGTCCAAATGACAGGCCTTAATTTGTGCGTTACTGACTCGAATAAACGAAATTACTGGTAAGCGACTCAAAAAGACCAACCCTGGAATTACCCCCAGATTTAAGGTGTTACGGGGCATTCGGCAAGGTTGCCCGATATCTCCCAAATTATTTATTTTGGCCACCCAATTATTAACAATACTAATTAGCAACAATCCTGAGATTCAAGGTATCACGATTTTTGATAAGGAGTTTAAAATCAGTCAGTTTGCGGATGATACTTCAGTTTTCTTAAAAGATAAGTCCATGGTAGATATGACCCTTAAAACTGTCTCTTTTTTTTCTAAAGCCTCAGGACTCTCCCTTAATACTAAGAAATGTGAATTGCTTCCCATTCATACATGCTCAGAGACCACTATCTCCTCAATCAGAGTTGAGCCTGAAGCAAAATATTTAGGGATAATAATGTCTAAGAATGCTATTAGAAGAGAAGACGTAAATATTGCTAATCGGATAACAGACATGAAAAAATCTCTGAGTCATTGGTTGACCAGAGACCTTACTATTTTTGGCAGAAGTATTCTCTCTAAAGCTGAAGGTATTTCAAAAGTAATTTATCCATGCCATGCCATGTATGTTTCCCCCAATAATATTAGAAAAGCTAATTCCATTATTTTTCAATTTTTATGGAAGAATAAGACTCATTACATTAAAAGATCACAGCTGGTTAAGGACTATGATAAAGGTGGTATTAAAGCATTAGAATTTGAATCAATGATTGGAACGTTTAAGATTAAGTGGTTAACAGCTTGTTTGACTCAGGGAAATTCAATGTGGTTTCATATACCGAGGTCATTGTTTGAGAAAATAGGTGGGCTTGAGTTTCTGTTAAAATGTGATTTTGAGGTTAACAAGGTCCCTGTTAAGCTTTCAAATTTCCACAAACAGGTTCTTCAATACTGGAAGATGATATTTACCCATAATTTTTCTCCACATGGATCAACTTTGTGGAACAACAGAGTGATAACAATCAACAGAAAGTCTCTATTTAAGAGGGATTGGTATGAGAAGGGCATTGTGTTTGTTAGGGATTTGTTGGATCATAGTGGTGAATTTTTGGACTATACGGCCTTTATAGATAAATTTAATTTGCAGTGTACTTGCAAAGAGTTTAGTAAGATTTGTAAAGCAATACCTCCTCCCTTGCTTCAGTTGATCAAAAACACTTTGATGTACTCTAGAGTTGAATCTGTGTTACCAAATTTAGAGATTGAGGGTTTCAGCTTAATGGAAGTCAAATGTAATAACAGATGTATAAATGCGGCTCTGAAATCAAAGGTGTTTCATGACTACAATAGAGGGAGGTATGCACAAGTAACTGATGTGCAAAATTTGATTGTGTTGCAGAGGGCACATTCTAAATTCATGAAATGGCCTATTTCTCCTAAGGTCAAAGAAACTCATTTTAAAATAATCCATAATGTTTATCCAGTTGCCAAATTTCTTAGAGAACGATTTAAATTTCAAGTAGACCCCTGTGCATTTTGTAATACAGCTGACGAAACATTGGAACACTTGTTCTTCTCTTGCCCGTTATCAAAAAGATTTTGGTTAGATTTGAATAATTGGTTATCACTAAAAATTAATGACATTCCGACTTTTGCCCTTTCTCATATCTTCCTTTATATAGACAATTTGGACTCATCTGTCTCTGACATGATTAATATGATCATTCTTATGGGTAAATACCATATTCATTGTAGTAAATGGAGAGATGGCAAGCCCTCCTTTGTATGTTTTTTAAATGACTTCAAACAGTTCTTTTTATCTCTAAAAAAAATATATTCAAGTAATCTAGCACAAAAGATATGTAAAGACATTTCATGCTTTTTATTGTTTTGATTGCCCCTCTGTATTTCCCACTCTCATTGTTGTAGCTGCCTATTGTCTATGCCTGATTGTTATTATTTATGGTCTTTAACACTAAGTTTTACTTACTACCTTAAGAATCCCCTTTTATTTAATTTTTTATTTTCTTTTTTTCAAGATGTTCTTAACTGAAGTTATGTATATTATTTACAAGTGATGTTTGTTATGATGTTTGATTAAAAATGTTCAATAAAAAAAAAAAAAAAAAAAAAGACTCAAAAAGACCCGAGGAAATAAAAAGAGCGAACCTTCCCATCACTATGACAAGCGATGTAAATGCAACATTAGTGATTAGGCAGCAATACTAACACATTTAAAACGTCTGCAGTAAAACGCCAGGCTATATGGATCTTATAAAGAAACGTTTTTTGCAGCTTTCCATAGTACAATATTCGAGGCAATAATCAGGTGCATCTGGAGAATCTATTTATAGTTTTTAATATCGATCGTTTTTGCGGGATTTTTACTCTGTCTAAATAATTGGCCTCAATGCAAATCGGTTTTTGGATTACATATTAATAATACATATTATAAATGCAATGGGACATGTTAAATAATTTTTCCCACTGAGGCAAAAACGCTTACATATGCAGTGATTTGCATCAGCAAACAGATTATATAAAATATGACCAAATATAAATCAGTGGTAATAGTTAGACTCGTTTGTATAAATCATGAATACAGTTTAATGACACATCTCTTATAATATATCGGCGACATTTATTTTGAAATATTCCAAATTGGCCGGAAGTACTTCCCAATGTTGCCTACATGACACATGTGCCTATTAGCCACTGACCTAGGTCACTTCTGGTCTTGTATGGGTGTCATCCGGTGTCGTGCCGTAGTAGTAAACACATCATGTTTTATTCCAGATCACTAGCGTTTAAGTGGGTTCCTTACTTTGTGAAATCAGAGGTTTTACACGCGGGGTTTCGCACAAGCGCCAGTTGCTGTGCTGCAAAAGTTGCAGTTGTAAGTAAATCCAACTATTATGTTTGGTTTGGATTAAACAGTGAACACGACTTGTGCGTTGATTCCTTATTGCACGTTTCTGCTTAATTGGTCTGCTTACTTTTTGGCAATTTGAAGTACCCACTAACCGATCAACCTTGCTAGTTGGACTGTTATCTTCTTCTTCTATCTGTTTATAGACTCTCATTTGTACATGTATTGTTGTTATTGTCATATCAATGCAACCTACTCCCTTATACCCCATCTTGCACTAACTGCATATTCACTTCCTACTTCATCTGTAATTTTCACCTACAAATCCCACTGCTTTTTGCATGCTATTACTCTATGTATTTATAGTGTACCTTTATGTTGTCTCACACTTTATTGCTTCATTTTGGCCAGGTGGGCGTTGCAAATGTGAATCTGTCCTCAATCGGCCTCACTGGCTAAATACAGGTTAAATTAAAAACATAAAAGTGTGTAGAGACAAGGGTGGTATGTCATATTTTAAAATGCATAAGAATTGTGTTGAGCACATCACATAGTGCTGATTTCGTCTGTTGTAGTATGCATGTCAGATGGTTTCTTATGATGTCAAGTTCTCTAATTACGGTTATTCATGTTTAATAGGTGCTGTCTGGTTGTGGTGTGTACGATGGGACAGAAATCCATGAAGCTTCTGCGTGAGTAGGCCTATTTCGATGCTGTCACACTCTTACCGCATGCTTACCACATTCTCTCTATTTCTGTGTGTCAGGATCTTGGTGCACCTGAGCAGGGGTAGGGCAGAGGTCCAGATGTTCGCTCCTGACGTTGCCCAGATGCACGTCATTGACCACGGCAAGGGAACGCCAACAGAGGCGACGACCAGGAACGTCCTGGCTGAGTCTGCTCGCATCGCTAGGGGCAACATCACAGATCTGGCCCAACTGAGCGTCGTCAACCATGATGCAATCATCTTCCCAGGAGGCTTTGGGGCTGTGAAAAACCTGTACGTTGACATGGCTGATGTGCCATTGAGATTACACTTTGTTGTGTACAGAAATGGACTGGCTGTGTGAGCACCGCCTCTCTGTGTTAGACTGAGGTGTTGTTGTTGTTTTCCGTGGCAGGTCGACATTTGCTGTGGACGGTCCGGACTGCCGGGTTAACAAGGACGTGGAGCGTGTCCTGAAGGAGTTTCATAAGGCAGGAAAACCTATCGGGTCAGTGTATTATTGTATGTCACAACTTGTCCAGTATTGGCTGGCCCCTTGGGTGCATCTCTATAGTTAAAAGTAGATTTCTGTTCTGGTTTTCTGCTCACTCGTTTACAGTTTACAGATGCTTGGCTACCATGCCCCTGTGACCGTTCTGGTTTGAGAGAGATTCTGCATTTAATTATGTTGTCTTAACACTGTTATTACTCTAGCTTGTGTTGCATCTCTCCTGTGCTGGCGGCCAAGCTGATCCCTGGGGTGGAGGTCACCGTGGGAAAGGAGGAAGAGGAGGGAGGAAGATGGCCCTACGCTGGCACTGCCGGGGCGATTAAGGCTCTAGGAGCCACGCATGTGAACAAGGACGTCACCATATCCTTAATCATAACAGACCGATAGTGTCATCATGTGGCTTGTCCGTTTGGTTCTGGTTTATTCCCGTGGACCTCAGTAGGCCGACGTGTAGCCCTTACATTGGTAGTTTTGACTTCCTGAACCGCTAGGTGAGCTTTTGGCCCCTTAGTTTCAGTTAACTGTACCTTCACTGTAGGTTCAAAATTTAGACAGTGAGCATTTTATTTGATTATGGCGATATACTCCAAAAGTTCGGAATTTACAGCATTTTATAGTATTGTGAATGCATTGGTTTCCTCGTTGAGTAAAGAAAAGTTTCAGGCCTCTAGTTAGCCTGAAGAACAGAATGGCTAGCTAATGTCCAAACAAGCAATTTACATGTTGGGCTAAATGTGAAATATATGCTGTTTATTATGTGCATAATCTGTAAGTACATCCAAGTCGAGGTCAACTGTGCCTGTTTAGCATGTTCTATATGCCACAAATCATGCTAGGATGTTAACTGTTTAATTGTGTGATGCAGTACACCTGTAGGGAAGCATTTGTATTCATTATGTTCCTCTCATTCATTGATTTTGTTATATAATTTTTACAAGTTCACTTTCTCCCAGTTGTTCATACCCAACAGCCTTCTCGGTGTCCATTTAATCGACCTCCGTTTCCCTTTTGGTTTGACCCTTGACCCGGTTGTGTTTTTTTTACGAGGCCCATGTGGACCAAAAGAACAAGGTTGTGACGTCACCAGCATTCATGTGCGATACACACCTGCACCAGATCTTCGACGGCATTGGCGCCATGGTAACCGATGTCCTCAAACTCACCGGCAAATGAGACGACGAACATGCCGGGCAGTACGAACCCGAGTGCCACACAAGATAGGCAGGTGGCCGTGACGTCCATCGCCAGTGATCTGCGTGAATGTAATGGCTTTGGTGTTGTCTAATAAATAAGTAAAATGGCAAATTGCAAGCTTTAGATTTGATACCATATACCAGTATTATGTAGGTGTAACTTGATTTGCTGTGGTTTTGGCTGAAGATTAGGTAGGCAATGCCAGTCTTAAAATAGAGGACAGTGCAATGGCTCGTGTTGTCCAGCAGATGGCGATAACTGTCAATGAGAAATTTCTACTAACGCAAAAAAGTTTTGAGAAGGCACCTTGTGCAGCCATAGATATAATGATTATTTACGCCTGATCACCCCTTTCACGTTTACTGTATGTCCAGGCATCAATTGAAGCACTGATTCTATTTATTGTTTTGGCTAGGGCCTGTAGGGGAGGGTCATCCATTTTCATTTTACAATTATTCCAGGCAGCCCAAGTTATAAATAACCCTTACTTTATTAGGAGTTCAATGCCTAATGTCAGTTGGTGTGACAATAACCTTTTGCCACTGTAGGAGGCCCGATGATCTAATATATTATGTAATAAAACGGTCAATTCTACAATTAAATCACATGTACTTTACTGGGTGTCTAAAGACCATCTGAAATGTAGGTGACACTGGGCTGTGAAGTAACAATGTGTTATGTAATTTTTTTTTTACATAAATAAATAAGTCAGCAAGAGAAGACCTTCACAGGGACAGCTTTTTTTCCTGTAAAATAAATATTAGATGTTACGTCTGTAAACTAGTTTCCGTGAAATAAAGTGAAGCGATTTGAAACCTGTTGTTTGTTTTCAGCTTGATGGAACAATAAATCCAAGGGTAGTAGAATATAAATGGTGACTCCAATTGTTTTCCAGCTGAAGTCTCATAGAAGACCTTTGTTGTGTGTCTGTGTCCCACATTCCCCTACGCTATATATAAACGCCTGCTAACCTAATTCTCACAACAAGTAGTCTCATCTTCAAGCTTTTGTAGCCTTCAAGCGTCTAGTGTTTGTTAAGGATGCCATTTGGCACTGCTGGGTTATGTGATGGCAAAGACAAATGCATCATTATAAGAATTTCATTCAACAACCCACCTATTTTATTGGCAGAATTACAAGTATTTTGGATGTGAGTACTGCGTGAAAAACTATATCTCTGGAGGCATCTCGTCTCTTTTCCCATTTCCTATACGACTCAGAAAACCACTGAAATTCAATAGGCAATAACCCAAAGATGAAAGGTATTTTGTTTTACACAACTAAGCCATACCAATATGCATGAGCGATCTGGTAAAAGTGCCTTGCTCAAGGGCACAAAAAGGATAAATAATTATAAATGTTTATGCCATATGGAAATAATACAGCAGACATTGACTGTGTAGACTGTTTGATGGCGTTATCCCGCATTTTAAAATCAGTTTTCCTGCCTTTCCTGCACTGATGCTGTTGGTCAGACATGATTGACAGGCGGGCTCAGATGAGCTCAGCCTTTAGAAGCTCTGGTATTTTGTTTTACACAACTAAGCCATACCAATATGCATGAGCGATCTGGTAAAAGTGCCTTGCTCAAGGGCACAAAAACAAATGTGTGCCATATGGAAATAATACAGCAGACATTGACTGTGTAGACTGTGGCGTTATCCCGTAGTTTTCCTGCCTTTCCTGCACCAGACATGATTGACAGGCGGGCTCAGATGAGCTCAGCCTTTAGAAGAGGCTCTCATGACGGCACAAGGACATATGAAGAGTGTGGGGTCATAGGGTGGACTCCTCACAACGAGCCGCCGCACACCGCTGTCTTGTTCCGCACCACACTCCCGGAGCTTTGTCTCAGTCCGTCTATTCAGGGAAGTCCTGGGTTTACTTGTACACACTCACAAACGAATGAAGCTAAAGCGCCCTTGTTTCAAGAAAAAAAGAGAACGGAACACCAAACGGAACCTGACTCGATCTTTTGTCAGTCGAATACTGCACGTTTCTGCACGAGCAGAATGTTCTTTGGGAGAGCTTGATTGTCCTTTACTTTTAACCTGTGGCAGATAGTTTCTGCATGTTTCCTCTTTCGTTTGTCGGCAAGTGGATGTGAATATGAATTTTTAATTTTTTTTGGGACTGTCATCCCTGTCGGTGTCATCCACTGTCATCCGTCTGCTCCTGGTTATTGACTACTATCATCAGCCGCCAGTGACTGGAACGAACTACAAAAAACCCTAAAACTTGAAACCCACATCTCACCCAATCCCTTTAAACTACTCCTGTCTGAACTCAACTCTGATCACTGTACGTGTTACCTGTCAGTTGGTTTTCACCCACCCCTTCGTCTCATTTTCACAGTGGATCTTTCTCACCTGCACTGCTGTCATACCTGTTAATACTCTTGTTCTACTCTATTTGTTCAGGCAAGCTCAAATGCGATGTATTATTGGTGTATTTAATCTCCACTTGATCCTGTATTGCCTTGTTTTGTCCCACTGCTATTTGCACTTTGTATTCAGTGTATTTATTGTGTAAATGTGTGTTGTCTTGCACGTTTCTGTTTTCATGGCCATGGTTACCGATAAAATCATCACCCCTAATAACGCAGCCACTTATTGACGGTTCTGTACTTGTGTGCTTCAATCCAAATTCAGAGGTCCTTGCTATAACATGCCTGCCATTGCTTTGGGTCAAAGACCAACCGGTCACGTTGTAAACTGAGACCAACGTCTCCCTGAATTTGTCAATTTAAACAACTTCCCGGGCTAACTTACATTGATTTCCATTGACCCCCTTCTCCCCACAGCTGGTCACTATAGCTAGTCCACACCTCCTCCCATCTTATCTAACACTAGCTAGCCCACACCTCCCTCCCCTTATCTAACACTAGCTAGTCCACACCTCCCCTTATCTAACAATAGCTAGTCCACACCTCCCTCCACCTTATCTAACACTAGCTAGTCCACACCTCCCTCCACCTTATCTAACACTAGCTAGTCCACACCTCCCATCTTATCTAACACTAGCTAGTCCACAACTCCCTCCACCTTATCTAACACTAGCTAGTCCACACCTCCCATCTTATCTAACACTAGCTAGTCCACAACTCCCTCCACCTTATCTAACACTAGCTAGTCCACACCTCCCATCTTATCTAACACTAGCTAGTCCACACCTCCCCTTATCTAACACTAGCTAGTCCACACCTCCCCTTATCTAACTCTAGCTAGTCCACACCTCCCCTTATCTAACACTAGCTAGTCCACACCTCCCCCATCTTATCTAGCACTAGCTAGTCCACACCTCCCCTATCTAACTCTAGCTAGTCCAAACCTCCCCTTATCTAACACTAGCTAGCCCACACCTCCCCTTATCCAGCACTAGCTACTCCACATTTAAACATAACACCAGTTAGGTTTATTCCAGTAGCAGGTCTAGCGTTCATCCACCATGTGTGCAGCAGGGGGTTCTGGTACCTCCCAATGGGCCAGCCCTTACTTGGCAGAGATGGCGGGAAATTATTGGGCCCCCTCCCTCCTCGCCCGGTGGGCTGTGTTGGGCCCCAACAGGATTAGTCACCGGTCGGCCTGTAACGTCGGTGTCCTTATGTTGCCACGCTACACCGACCGTGTTCCAGATCGGGACCCGGGGTTCCACGGCAGCGCGGCCATTTCCTGGTAGCGCCGCCCTGTTCTTTTGAAGCACACGCAGAGGCGGAGAGCAGAGAGCACCCTCCGTGGCCACTGCCGACCCAGCAGAACAGGATGTTCCCATGTAAGCCTCCTCCATGTACCACTTCCCCCATTCCACCATAACGGTCAGGTGATTTTACACATGGGACAGTCATTGTTGTAATACTCTGAAGTCTGAACCCTGTCACAAAGCTTTACCTTTTTTAACCCACAACTTTACAGTATGTATTGCAAACAGTTGCTTTTGGGAGAATAGTCTTCTGTTAGCGACACAAGCAGAGTTTTCTGTTAGCGACACAAGCAGATGCATTTGTTCGCCACCCAACGCACCCAAAAGGGTCAGTCTTCAAACCATAAGCTTGATATATTCTGTTCCCATGAGCCTTAGTCAGCAGAAGGCCATTCTCCGGCTGCCACCAGCCCCTCTTCATCCGCGCAGCAGAGCCAGGCAAACAAGACCCCGGGTCCAGACAATTTGTTCGGACAAATGTGGGGATTTGGGGCCACCAACGACCTCGCCAGTAAAAGTGCTAAGTGCGTGTGTGTGTGCCAAGCTGCCTCCCACCCCTCACCCACACACCCCCACACCCCCAGTCCAGCAACGTCCTTTCATTCACCTTGCCCTTTGTCCAAATCGGTTGAAACTTGAACCTGACTACGGCTATAGAACTACGACTACGGCTATTACGATGGCACCTTGCCCGTGCCATCGGAGCGCTTTTTATTTTTCCTCATATTCCCAATCCTCCGTTCTCTTTGCTCGCCATGACTCATGGCATTGGAACGGCCTTCTGTCTCATCTGGAGAACCTCCCGCTCACTCGCTGGGACCATGGAAACACACTGTTAATTTTGGCGCATACGTGTATATTTAATGGGGTCATATGTTAAACTGTAACACTATCGCAAGATGAAAGTTAAATTACTGCGAGCCACATGCAGTTAATATTGCTAGTTCATAGTTATTTTAAATACCAAGTTGTTTTATAGGGCTTGAGATATTAAAACTATTAAAGCATGAACACTTTCTCACGGGTCTGTCTGTCAGCTAGTAAGAGCCCTTACCAAACCTCTGAGCCAGAATATGTCTTATGAAACCACCGTTCTAGGCAGCCGGTTATCACCTGACTGTGTTACCAATAAGTCCTCCTATCCCTTTCGCCTCACACTATTTTATGGCACCAATTCATTATTTGCATCATGAAGTGTACACAAAAATGTGTCATTAATTCAAGCATTTATTTATTCAATTTATTTTCTCTTCTTACCGCCTGCGGATTCCTCCTTTGATATGCCCCCTCCCTCGTTCTGGCTCAATTGGGTCTGCCGGGCCGTCGGGTCGTGGGTGGCTGCCAGTGGCCCAGGCCCAGGGGCTTCTGGTCTGCACAATAGGGGGTTCTGGTTCGCTGTTGAACCCCACCCCCCCACACCCCGATGCATTAGCACAAGTGACTCCTGACAATCTGATTGCTGGCCGGTTCCGTCTGGGTGGAGCGGAGGACACCCCCTGGCATGCTGATCAGAGGATTAGGCCGGGCCGCGGCAAACGGGTCAAGAGCGGCCGGGGGCGGGGCCAGGGGAGGGGATTCCCACAATGCATTTCCAACCCGGCCTTCAGGAGGGATGAGGTGGCACGCTGCACTGTTTTCATCCCCGTACAATCGTCCGAGCCCTGCAGCCCTGATGTGTTAAGTTTCTCCGCCTGGACTTCCCCTACCTTCTTGGATTATGTGCGTGGAAATAGAACCGGCGATCGTCATCCGCCCGAGCTCCTCCCCCGATCAACTTAAGCCCCTCCCCCGGCCACCCCAGACCCATTGGATCCACATGTTAATCAGATGGCAGCTGGGCAGAGAAGCAGGCTGAACTATTACCACCACAGACTTTGCAGGGGGTCCCTACTCCAGTCTGTGTTACTCCTAGCGGCGTCTGTGCGCCACGGTAGTAGGGATATGCAACAGAGCCGATTGGCAGGAGGACGGCAAGACGTCAGCAGCTGTACTGAGACCACGGATCTGCAAGCCCCTCCTGGCAACCGTTACCGTCACACAGGGCCCAGGCAATAAGTGTTCAAGGTGGCCCCGACGCAACAGGCACATGGAGGCGTGGTGCTGAGCCAGGCGCGGGGAAGAGGAGGTCCACAATATGGATGTTTCATTCACACCGGAGCGCCCCAATAAGACAAAGACACAGGGCAATTAGTGGAGAGAAAGAGAGGGAAAGAGAGATAGAAGGAGAGAGAGAGAAAGAGGGATGTACCCGGAGGAGGAAGTTTTGTGAATTTGACACAATAAATGGTTGTGTTCATTAGCATATGGTTGTGTGCAGTCTGAATGCGTGTTGCTTCATCACCATGGTTTACCCCCCACCAACACCACCAGCACCATGGACACCTTTCACCCGTACCCGCCATCCCGGTCCAGCGACACCCCCGGCCCCTAATATCTTCTCTGGGTCTTTTGTATCAGCCCGGTCGTTTTCTGCCACCGTGTAGTTGAACGGCGTGGATGAATTCTCTTATTTTTGGACGTTGTTCATCCTGAACACATTTTCAGTCTGGAGACGATGACTTGGCAAAGTTGTACAATTTCACCAGACCACATGAATAAACTGAGAAAATGGAAACGCAGCCCCTTAAGCTCAAAACATAACCACAATGTGGCAAGCATTATTTCCTGTGTGAGTCCTTCATTTCCAGGTTGTGACTAAAGGTTTGGATAACCAGCCCATATCGGTGCTTCTCCAATGAACAGGTTTTTTTATGTGTCAGTGACTGGAAATGAGCAGAGTGTGAGACACAGTGTGGTGCCTTTCACACCACCTTTCCCCTGTCACATTAGTGCACATCAACACAGCCATTGCTCACTCACACACACACACACACACACGCACACAGCCACCGCTCACACACACACACACACACAGCCACCGCTCACTCAAACACACACACACACACACACGCACACAGCCACCGCTCACACACACACACACAGCCACCGCTCACACACACACGCACACAGACACACAGAGACACACACACACACACACACACACGCACACAGACACACAGACACACACACACACGCACAAAGCCACCGCTCACACACACACACAGCCACCGCTCACTCACACACACACACACACAGACGCACGCACGCACACACACACACATCGTTTTACCATCTTTGTGGGGACCACCTACAGAAAACAAGAAATTTGTATTCTCCATTTGTATTCCCCGTCATAAGAGCCCCCTGGCACGCACGCACGCACGCACACACACACACATCGTTTTACCATCCTTGTGGGGACCACCTACAGAAAACGAGAAATTTGTATTCTCCATTTGTATTCCCCGTCATAAGAGCCTAAATTGAACACTTACCCTAAACCTAATTTGAACCTAAACCTAACCTTAATAGCGTAACAGTGTATGCCTTAACTTAACCTCACGTTAACGCCTGAACGTATAATGTACTGCAAACACTGACAGTGTAGTGCTGGGTCCAAGGAAGTCGGGAGAATTTCAGAAGTGAAGTTACTAACATGGATTCCTTACACCTGAAAGTATCTGTGTCCTTGGCAGGGGCGAAAATCTGTTATCAACTTTGGGGGGACAATTATATAGCATTTTCTCAGAAGCAATTCCTGAGGGGGGACACCCATATTACTGCTGTAATTGTACACGGATAGCCTACATTGTAATATGTTAAATATATATATTGTAACGCTTCATATCTGTGCTGTATGTATGTTCTGGCCTTTGTTTCTTTTGTTTTTCCAGCTCCCCGGCCACTTTTACCCGTTTCCCTTTTGTATTTTCCTGCTACCCGGTCACTTATATGAAATGCCCTTTTCTTTCATGTCCTCCTGTGTAACTGTTTACACCTGTTGGTATTTGTGCTCGTTATGTCTGTATATAGTCTCCCTGGTTTCTCCTCTGTTGGTCGGGCATTGCTAATCTTAAATTAATACATAAAAAATCTAAATATGTTAGATTTACAGAAAAAATAAGCTAAAACTTTTTACACAAGTAAAAATCGATTCATTTGTAACTTGTTCACATACTCTTCCCGAGCAAATCAGCCACATTGTTCCCAGATGAATATTAACACTATACAATATACTAAATATATTTAAAGTTACAACGTTAAATATAATCAAAAACATTTTAACTTTGTACTGTAGTGACTTATAAAACCCCACCTTTTCTCAGCCAGGCTTAATGTAAACTGAGAAGAGCGCGATTCCCCTTAATCCCGCCCTAATGTTCACGAGACAACATTAACATTGCCTGTGGATCAAACCATTGTGGGACCAAGGGCAGGGTTCGCAATCTTTTGAAACAAAAAAAGCACAATAGTGTCCTTAATCAGCAAAGCGCTTTCATTGCGTATTATTGTTAATATTGAAATTACACAGTTATGTTGATTTTTTTTGGGGGGGAGAATATCATATTTCTCCTAGGATTGGGGGGGTCGTGTCCCCCCTGTCCCCCCCGGGATTTCCGCCCCTGGTACTTGGAAGGACCAGCTAAGACCAGCTAGGCCCAGGTTGGACCAGGTCTGACTCGGTAGAACTAGGTAAGATCAGGAAAGACCAGATAGGACCAGGTAAGACCAGTTCGGGCCACGTAGGACAGGTTAGACCAGATAGGACCAGGTAAGACCAGTTCGGGCCACGTAGGACAGGTTAGACCAGGATGGACTAGGTGGGACCATGTAGGGCCAGGAATGACCAGACAGGGCCAGTTAGGACCCGGCAAGACGAGGTATTACCATGTAGGACCCGGCAAGACCAGGTATTACCAGGTTGGATCCGGCAGGAACACGTATTACCAGGTTGGACCCAGCAAGACCAGGTATTACCAGGTTGGACCCGGCAGGACCAGGTATTACCAGGTTGGACCCGGCAGGACCAGGTATCACCAGGTTGGACCCGGCAGGACCAGGTATTACCAGGTTGGACCAGGTATTACCAGGTTGGACCCGGCAGGACCAGGTATTACCAGCTGGACCCGGCCGGACCAGGTATTACCAGGTTGGACCCGGCAGGACTAGGTATCACCAGGTTGGGCCCGGCAGGACCAGGTATTACCAGGTTGGACCCAGCAGGACCAGGTATTACCAGGTTGGACCCGGCAGGACCAGTTAGGTCTCTAAAATAAGGTTGCAGGCTCTGGTATGTGGGGAACTCATCTACCCATGATGTACAGACAGGTTAGCCTTAAAAAGCCACGCTGAACTCAATGGCAGCTAACTTCAGACATATTGCCTCATCTGTATGGTGTTCTCATTTGGGCATACTGTTACTATGACAACTGTGTCATCTGGATTGACAAAAATACATTTCCCTGAGACATTGTGAAAAGTGTATTTGGCAGGCTGTTAAGTGCGTGGCTGTGAGTAAATTGGCTCGGTCCTCCCTTACACATTATTGGTTCATTGGTTGACATCACGTGTCTGATTGACAGGAATAACTGCCGAGGCGGTAAGCCTGTGTAGACTGTCAGAACGAATGTGTGCGCTTAAGCATTTCGGCGTATATTATTTTATTTCTTTTTTCGTTCTTTGAGTTAGATAATAATATTCACTTAAATCTTTTGGTTGTTAATTTCTTATTGTGTATAAATTGATCCGGCTCTTCTGATATGCAAGCCATCTCTTAGAGCCGACTCGTTTGCAAACTAGTATGCTTGGTACTGACCTGGTATTGAGCATCATGACCACACTATGAAGATCAAAGATTGAAATTATGACATGTGTTGTGTTATCAACTAGACCTGCATCTATACAGTTCTGAATACCGGGTATACACAAATTAAGACACGACATATAATGTAAATATTGTGTAAATGTTTTTTCTTCACTATATGTGTGGATGAAAAAGGTTGGCATACGTATACAATAACAGTTAGACAAATCTCTTTAACACAATAGCATGCAATAATCTTCAACAGTGATTATGGCAGACAATACAAGTGCACTGTTCTGATCTTGTGTTCTCGTATGAATGTCGTCTATACGAGGAGGATCGGGGCCCTGGTTTCCTGGCCTGTGCACATGACCTAAAGAATAGAAGGGGACAAGAAAAAAAGGTTTGCCGATCCCTAGCCCAGCCACACTGAGTCCAGCGCCATTGACCTCTGACCCTGAGATATCAGCACCTCGTGGATCTGCTATTGAAACAATGAGTCGTCATGTCACCGAGCTGAAGACGATGGTTCTATTTCAGAGTCACTGAAACAGCTTGTTGATCCAAGGACTTTGTTACAGTGGCACAATTTCTCGTGTAAAATGCTGAGTTGTTGTTCGAGTGTATATGTATGTCAGGAAAACACTTCCACGGCCCCCCGTCTCCGCAGAGAATTTATTTTGGCCTGTTGTATTGCAATGACAACAGACTCTATGGCAGCCAATGCCTCTCTGGTGAACGCTCCAATCATCCACAACAAAACCTGTCAGAACGTGAACACAAAACCTCTTACGGCCGAGACAGGCAGAGCATGGAGTTTGTTAGTGTGTGTGTGTGTGTGTGTGTGTGTGTGTGTGTGTGTGTGTGTGTGTGTGTGTTATGTGTGTGCACTTGTAGACCTACAAGGTTCGGACATGACGTTCTGCGGCTGGAGGCTAAACGTCCATCTCCTCACGAGCTCTTCAGATCCGACTCTCTCTGTGGGATAAGGCACCTGTGGTATGTTTACCATGTGCTCCTGGCTTTTAAGCTGCTATGTGCCAAACCAAGCTCACACTTCTCGCAACCGGTCAGTCATGTCTATTTAATTTTATACTTTGTGTTGGAAACAGACAAAATGGCTGTAAAATATGGGTGTCTTTCTGTGACTGACACCCCCGTCAGCTAGCCAGTCCCAACTTAGTCTCTGAGGGCGTTCGACTGAAGTCCTCGAATGTGTCGCCTGATTGGTAGTAATTAGGCCTGTTCTCAGTCCTGGTCAACCTAACGACCAACGTGGTCATGGCCAGCATGAGGGGAGAAAGGCCAAGTTTGAGTGACTTGTTTTTCCCCTCACTTCCCTCCCTTCCTCTCACCTCCCTCCCTTCCCCTCACCTTCTTTCCCTCTCATCTTGACACGACGTAAAGCGAGAGCTTCCCTTATTAGTCGTGTCCATCAATTTTCGGTCATTTCACTGACTGCTTCTCCAACGCCAACTCTTTTCACTGCCTTCTCCACTGCACACGCACACACACACACACACACACACACACACACACGCACACGCACACGCACACACACTCCCCATCAATTTGTTGCCTCTGACATCACATTGTTTTCTTGGTCTTGCTGTTCTGGCTGCTTCGTTAGCTTTCCCTTTAATGAGCAGCTTAATTGAGCTGTCTAGCAGGCCACCTGTCGGCCCGAGGCTCATTACCATACTAATGGACTGACATTGTGCTTCTCTGACAGGCTGGACTGGGGGGAAGCAGGGGAGGAGGGGGCAGGGGGTGGGAGGAGCAGAGGGGTGAAGGCCTGTCTGGAAGAAGGGACTGCCAGGCTATTGGGAAAGAGGGGATGGAGGGAAGGAGTTGAAAAAAGGAGCGGAGAAGGGGAGGAGAGGATTCGAACAGTGGGGGTAAAGGGTAGGGGGGAGAGAGAGAGAAAGAGAGAGGGAGAGGGGGATGACATTTGTGTTGTGTCACTGAAACGCTTCACACCCAAATTGGTCCGATCACTCCTCATCTACACCCTATTTCTCTAATCACTACACCTAACATTAGGCTGCAACAGCACAGCAAAGCCCCAGGAATGAGATGTGGTCAGAACAGGACTCACACTGTTAAGCCCCAACAATGAGATGTGGTCAGAACAGGACTCATACTGTTAAGCCCCAAGATGGAGATGTGGTCAGAACAGGACTCACACTGTTAAGCCCCAAGAACGAGATGTGGTCAGAACAGGACTCACACTGTTAAGCCCCAGGAACGAGATGTGGTCAGAACAGGACTCAGACTGTTAAGCCCCAAGAACGAGATGTGGTCAGAACAGGACTCACACTGTTAAGCCCCAAGATGGAGATGTGGTCAGAACAGGACTCACACTGTTAAGCCCCAAGATCGAGATGTGGTCAGAACAGGACTCACACTGTTAAGCCCCAAGAACGAGATGTGGTCAGAACAGGACTCACACTGTTAAGCCCCAAGATGGAGATGTGGTCAGAACAGGACTCACACTGTTAAGCCCCAAGAACGAGATGTGGTCAGAACAGGACTCACACTGTTAAGCCCCAAGATCGAGATGTGGTCAGAACAGGACTCACACTGTTAAGCCCCAAGAACGAGATGTGGTCAGAACAGGACTCACACTGTTAAGCCCCAGGAACAAGATGTCTGAACAGGCTTCACACTGTTAAGGCAGCAGTCTAATCAATACTCTTCACATGGAACCACCAGTAGACAGGAGCAACAAGTCCAGACAGCAGAATTACAGTTATTTACGGATGCCCATGTCCAGACTAGCACGGACTGTAATATGAACAAGCAGTTTATTTTAGCGTCTTTATATATTCACAATCTTACATCATTTGTCTTCCAAGTATTAATTAATTAAAAGAATCAATAGACTTGTCATGATGTGTTTTCGGCTTTGGGACGTGAAGTGGTTACCGGGGTGATGACAGTCTTAAAGGGAGGGGGGGGTGTTGGGTGTAGTAAAACATGTATTAGTTGGTCTATGTGTATTGTATTGTGTATGAATGAAGTCGTAACACGCCATGATAATCAGTTTGTAACCTCAAACTATTTAGCTGCTAATCCGGGGTTGGGGGGAGATCACTCTACCATGAAATGGAACCGCTTGTTCTACATTTTCTCCCCTTCGCTCTCTCCCTCGCTCTATCTCTCCCGGTCTTTTCAACAGCCCTCGACCAGACCGGCAGGATCATAAACTCCAACGTGACCCGGGTACTGGGTAGACCCGACAAATGGGGTTACGTAGGGACAAAAACAATAACACAGGGACAAAAACAGACCTGTCTGATTCGCTCAAAGCTGTCCGAAAGCTGGCCGCCTCATGAATATGCTAATCCTAGTTTATCAACATCCCTAAAAAATGCTCATTAATTAATAAGAACAATGACCCTCTTTTAATGACATACTCGTTACTGTCTGAGACACAGAGATGGGGCAGGGAGTGGGGGGAGGGGTCAAACGAAGGTAGCAGGATGTGACACGTCCTCATTTTTTCCCTCCAGTTCATATTTGCTCCAATTGCTGCAATTAGTTCATGGTTTCTTAAAGGCACATTACATTACCTTACATTACCTTACATTACCTTACATTACCTTACAATACGTTATATTACATTACATTCCATTAACTTACATTACATTACCTTACATTACATTACCTTACATTAAATTAACTTACATTACATTAACTGACATTACATTACTTTACATTACATTAACTTACATTACATTAACTTACATTACCTTACATTACTTTACATTACATTACATTACCTTACATTACATTAACTTACATTACATTAACTTACATTACATTAACTTACATTACATTACCTTACATTACTTTACATTTGCATTACCTTACATTACATTACCTTACATTACATTACCCTACAATACATTAGATTACTTTACATTACATTACCTTACATTACATTACCCTACAATACCTTACATTACTTTACATTACATTACCTTACATTACATTTCCCTACAATACCTTATATTACTATACATTATATTACATTACCTTACATTACTTAACATTTGCATTACCTTACATACATTACCTTACATTACATTACCCTACAATACCTTACATTACTTTACATTACATTACCGTACATTACCCTACAATACTTTACATTACTTTACATTACATTACATTACCTTACATTACATTAACTTACATTACATTAACTTACATTACATTACCTTACATTACTTTACATTTGCATTACCTTACATTACATTACATTACATTACCCTACAATACATTACATTACTTTACATTACATTACCTTACATTACATTACCCTACAATACCTTACATTACTATACATTATATTACATTACCTTATATTACTTAACATTTGCATTACCTTACATACATTACCTTGCATTACATTACCCTACAATACCTTACATTACTTTACATTACATTACCTTACATTACCTTACAATACCTTACATTACCCTACAATACCTTACATTACTTTACATTACATTACCTTACATTACATTACCCTACAATACCTTACATTACCTTACATTACCTTACATTACCTTACATTACCTTACATTACCTTACCTTACATTACATTGAAAAAAACTAAGTGACGTGAGTTTTTATGTGTGTACTTGTGTGTGCAGAACATTATATTCCTTACTGTTTTTTGAGTATTTTTTGTGTGACTTAAACCGGGCAACAATAATGAAGCACGCCAATGTATGGAAGTAGATAGTTGAGGTACGGAGCTCGTCTGTGCATTCAACTCTTATCACCCTGCTCTTTAAAGGGGATATATTTAGGTTTCAGATTGTTCACAAACTGTCTTGTTTTTTTGCTCTTTCAATTTCTATCCGTTGCCCTCCTCCGATCCTTCTGAGGACTGGGTTCTCAGGGCTGGGTTCTCAAGGCTGGGTTCTCATTGCTGGCTTTTCAGGGCTGGGTTCTCAGGGCTGGGTTCTCATTGATGGCTTCTCTGGGCTGGGTTCTCTCCTTGAAGGCTTCATTGTGTTGGTGAAACCATTCCCGAACAATGTTTATCAATCATCCTTCTATTTGTTCCTCCATCCCTTCCTCCCTCAAACATCAGTCTCTCAGTTCCTCCATCCCTTCCTCCCTCAAACATCAGTCTCTCAGTTCCTCCATCCCTCAAACATCAGACCCTCAGTTCCTCCATCCTTTCCCGCATCAAACTTCCTATCCCTCAGTCCCTCCCCACATCTCAAATATCCGTTCCTCCCCACATCTCAAATATCCGTTCCTCCCCACATCTCAGATGTCCGTTCCTCCCCACATCTCAGACGTCCGTTCCTCCCCACATCTCAAATGTCCGTTCCTCCCCACATCTCAAATGTCCGTTCCTCCCCACATCTCAGACGTCCGTTCCTCCCCACATCTCAAATGTCCGTTCCTCCCCACATCTCAAATGTACGTTCCTCCCCACATCTCAAATGTCCGTTCCTCCCCACATCTCAGACGTCCGTCCCTCACGGTTTCACCAGCGTCGTTCTTCTCGAGCGGTGGCGGGCGGGATCATTAGCGAGCAGGCGATCAGCAGGTTTCAGCCCACTGCTCTATTGTGCTGCTAATTGGTGGTGTGAGGGAGACGGCCACAGTATCAAAAGGCAGGAAGCAAAGCGCCAGGCCCCAGGGAGAGAGACTGAGAGAACGAGGGAGGAGAAAATGAGGGAAGGAGAGAAGGATTTGTTCTCATTAGCTGAGGGCGTGTCCGATGTCCGTGTCAGGAGGTTGACTGAGAGGATCCTGACTACGGGACAGGCTGAAGGGTGCAGCTCTATTCAGCACTGCTGAAGGCGATACACATTGGTCTATGGGACCTGGGCATTGGCTTCCGCTAGCCCGACCGAGTGAACAGCACTCATAACTGCACATTTACATACCCGTACTTAACCCATAAAAAGGACAAACAATAAACGTAGTTTAATCCACGGCCAAAAGAGTAGCATAAGGGCTCACGCGAAGTGCTAGTAAAAAGAGTTGAACAGAACATGGACTACCTGCCACCATTCATTGTAGCCTGAGCGCAGACCCTCTCGCTGTCATTCCCAGGTCATTTGAGCTAGACGTTCCTGTGGGGACAGTTGGTCCCAATGCTGTTTTTTGTTTCAGACGAGACCTGTTAGTTGACTAAGAAATGTCCGTGGCCACATACACTTGTGTGAGGCAAACTGGGCCTGCTTTAATTTGTGTTTGTCCTACATAGCTATAGATTAATTAATTTTGGTTGAGAGTCAAGTGAGTGGAAATTACCTAACTTTTTGTGTCTGAGAGGTTTTACCCAGCACAGCCGGAAGAGGAATGGCCACCCCTTGCCGCCTGGTACCACTCTAGGTTTCTTTCGAAATTTGATCCATCAAGGTGTTTCTTCTAGCTTTGTATCAACTAGTCCACTGTCAGGTATCAGGATTATTGTATGTAAAAGCACTTTGTGACAACATTTTATTGATTGTGCTCAATAATCAAAAAAGACTTGAACCCCAAGACCATCACTGATCCAGTACTGACCCTTTTCAGTTTACCTACAGAGCCAACAGGTCTGTGGATGACACGATCAACATGGCTCTCCATTCTCCAGCATCTTGACGCCTCAGGAACCTACGCCAGAATTCTATTTGTGGACTTCAGCTGTGCATTCAACACCATAATTCCAGCCCTCCTCCTGTCATCGTGTAAATGGATCACAGACTTCCTCTCCAACAGGAGGCAGCAGGTGAGGTTGGGGAAACACCTGTCAGACCCTCTGACCATTAGCACTGGCTCCCCTCAAGGTTACGTCCTGTCCCCTCTTCTCTTTACCCTGTAGACAAACAACTGCACCTCCAGTCACCACTCTGTCAAACGTCTGAAGTTCTCAGATGACAACACCCTCATTGGTCTCATCTCTTTTGCACAATTTGATACTTGAACCTGGACATTGCTGTTTGTTTTTCTCCAATCTGCTCACACATCTAGTCATTGCTTCTTTGCACTATTCAGGTACATACTAAACATTCTATATTTACCAAGTACAAACGCCAAATAGGCAGGGTCTATTGACTGTTCGTGTTGTGCGTTTTGCCCTGTTTGCACTGTTTTGTTCATGTCTTAAAATGTCTTAAAATGTTTGTTATAAAGCTGCAGCTAGTGGTCAGAGAAAAATACATGTATGTGTAAACAGACTTAATAAACCGGATTGTGATTCTGAAGAAACCACAACAAATACAAACATGCTCCCCAGTCCATTTCGCCTTGGCCCACCTCCACCCCATATCTACCTCGTCTCGCCCTCGGGCCATTCTGTGCAAGCTTGTGTAACCTAATCGGCCCTGTGCTCCCACCCCACCCCTCCCCCACACCCCGTTGTAGGAGGAGAGGAACATTACATGATAATCTCTCGGGCCCAGGATAGAAAGCCTCGCTGAATGGCTACATCTTCTGGTTACATGAACCCATTGGGGGTGGATCAACCATATGCCGATTGACATTGCAGGCTGAATTGCAGACGCGGGGAGTAACTGTTCCCTCCGGACATAAAGTCCCAGTGGGGTGTCCCACACCTAGGCCGGGCCAGAACAGACGTTCGATCTGCCGCAGACACAAGGCCTGAGGCCCCACCTTCGCCTCCCTCTCCAGCGGTGAACACCCTTCTACTACTTTAATGCCAATATGTTCTGATAAGAAAAAGTAGTTATACAATGAATGTGTAATAATATTTTCTGAAGACAGTTGCATAAAAAAATATTATATATTATAATGTGATATATGTGTAATATTATTTTCTGTATATAATGAGATTTGTTATGTGGAATAATAAATGTGTTATAATGCACTTTGGGTGTGTTATAATAATATATGTGTAATATTATTTTCTGTATATAATAATGTTTGCTATGTGTTATAATGCACTCTGGATGTGTTAATATAATATATGTGTAATAATACTTTCTGTATGTAATCACATGTGTTAAAAGTATACAGATACTGAACCCCTGAAAGTGTTTATTTGGGTGTTGATTTCCTCTATGACCATCTCTCATATTATGGCTCCATGAAGTGAATAAAAATATATTTTTTAGGTAACTTTACACCCTGAGTGTTACTTTACACCCTGAGTGTTACTTTACACCCAGAGTGTAACTTTACACCCAGAGTGTAACTTTACACCCAGAGTGTTACTTTACAACCAGAGTGTAACTTTTCACCCAGAGTGTTATTTTACACCCTGAGTGTTACTTTACATCCAGAGTGTAACTTTACACCCAGAGTGTAACTTTACACCCAGAGTGTTACTTTACAACCAGAGTGTAACTTTTCACCCAGAGTGTTATTTTACACCCTGAGTGTTTCTTTACACCCAGAGTGTAACTTTACACCTAGAGTGTAACTTTACACCCAGAGTGTTACTTTACACCCAGAGTGTTACTTTACACCCTGAGTGTTACTTTACACCCTGAGTGTTACTTTACACCCTGAGGGTTACTTACCACATGCCCACCATTGATCTGAGAGAAAGAGGCTGACATCACCAACCCCTTAAACACCAATATGCTCACTGGGCACGAACTACTTTAAAGATAGCAGTCTGAGCAGGAAGAGACAAAAGATACCGAACAAAAACAAGTAATTTATTTTTTCTCAACAACAAAAAAGATAGTTGTTTGGGCTCCAGGCTCTGTGTGTCCAGAGGTGAAGGGCTCCTTGAGCACACCAGTGAGTTGCCATACCCCACGTATAGAGCTGACTGAGAGGCCAGTGTGTTCACCATACGGGACAGGGATGGACAAAGGGATCATGTCCTGTACCTCTTCTGGCCCTGAGATAATCAACCCAAGGATGAAGTCCGCAGGCCTCTAAACCTCCCCAACGTCGTCCAGATCTCGTGGGGGTCTGAGGAGGGCAGAAAAAGAAAGGGGGGAGAGAGAGAGTGTGGGCTGGATAGGATTTGATGGGGTCAGAAAGAGAGAGGGAGAGGCTGTGGCGGGGGGTCTGAGAGGGGCAGAAAGAGAGAGAGAGAGAAGGGGTCTGAGAGGGGCAGAAAGAGAGAGAGAGAAAACAGTGAGTGAGAGAGCCAGCCATCCACAAGACTTGGATTTACATGTTCAACCGAATCAGAGATCAAGCTTCTGTACTCTCTTCCCCCTTTTGCCCTGTTGCTTTCTCCCTCCCACGGAGAGACCCTTTTTTCTATTCTCCCCAGAGACTCATACTGTCCTAGCTGGCTCGCAGACGACTGTAGCCGATGTGTTTTGTTATTGTCTGATAACGGAACGTCAACAGTGTAGAAAATGACAGCCATTGTTACGGACATACAACATGTACATAGTTAAATAAGAGAAGACGCGCGCACACAGTCACTGACACAGAGTTGTACTATTTAAATAACACACGCGCGCACACAGTCACTGACACAGAGTTGTACTATTTAAATAACACACGCGCGCACACAGTCACTGACACAGAGTTGTACTATTTAAATAACACACGCGCGGACACAGTCACTGACACAGAGTTGTACTATTTAAATAACACACGCGCGGACACAGTCACTGACACAGAGTTGTACTATTTCCTTGCCCCGATTTTCTCAGCATGGGTACCAGATTAGCCAGTACAATGCTGTGTGCTTGGAGGAGAGGTGGATGGAGTCGATGGTATTGGGGCAACAACACACACACACACACACACACACACACACACACACACACACACACACACACACACACACACACACACACACACACACACACACACACACACACACACCGTCATCTACACATCAAACACAAGAATTAGGCTTTTTCACAATACGAGCGGAACGGATAGTCAGCAAACATTGGACAATAATATGTTAATTCACCACAATAATTGAATCCTGCTTTTGGTTAACATTTCTCACCCTATATGGAAGTTTTGTTTTTCATAGTTCCAGTGGCATACGAAACTCCGCCTTATCTCGCAGACACGTTGGTAAGCCGGTTCCTTATTGGTCTCCACACGTTCCTCTCGCTATGATTCATCTAACGGACTTGCAGGGTGAAGTGTAGAAGGGAGCGAGATGCAGAGCCAGAGATCACGTTCGTGGAGTTTTATTCAAAATGCAACCGACAGACACACGAACGGAAACTAAACAAACAAACCGATAACACAGTTCATGACTATATAGACCAGTGGGTCTCAACCTTTTTTTTCAGTGGGCCGCACAAAGTCTAAGTTCAAGTTTCACGGGCCGCATATCATTTACATTTGGCGTCACCAATGCAAACTAACCAGATATTAAGCATTAAGGTATCTAAATGATTACAGTTAAATTTATTATTATTATTAGAGAGTATAATTCTACTTACCATTACAGCATCAGATCATCTACTGTGTTATTATCTGAATTAAATGCATTACAATGAATTATGAAATAAAACATTTGACTAAAATAGTATGTAGGCCTATTTATGGTCTTGTAACCATAAAAAAACATAAAAAATCGAATAAATGAAAATCCATCAAATATGTCCTATTTTGATGTAGTGCTACAACATTTTAGATCACAAGCGACGTGCAATCAAATGATTTGCGCATGATTGGCCGATAAACGAATCTATTTATATGTATCTCTCGGGTCCACATCGGCACACAGTTTCAGTTGTTTGTGTCCTGAGGAGGACACGCAAACTAAACCGGTTGCACAGTGTTCATTAGTCTTGTTACGAGTGCACATGAGACAGCAGCAAACTAACCCGGTTGCACTGCGCACAGTGTTCATATAGATCGGACCAAAACCAGTCCAGTTTCATGCTCATGTTCATCAACAGACATGTCCTTCTCCGTGTGCCTATTGATAAAGTTTATATTCGTTTAATTTCGATACAAAATGATATTTTGTTGAAGTCTCTTCTAGGCTAAATCAATACACTGATGATTATTCGATTATTATTCGTTATTAATTATTGAGTGCAATAGGCGCTTGACACAGAACTGATAAATAACAACAAAAAATCAATGAATGGGCTGTATACATAGATGCAATTGGATGAATTCGTTCTGTTTATTTAGTGAAACATGTTTATTTATCAACTTACCTCTTTTTTCTAGTTCATTCTAATTCTGCGTATGGCCCATTCAACCATGATGACATAAGCCCAGTGAGGTGATCGGTGTCTGGGTACCGCAATTAGAACGCCCAGCGGCGTGGGATTTTGGCGACAGCTATCAAACACATGTAAATAGTAGTTTTATATAGTGTTCGGTTTGTGATTTTGCAATTCTGAAAACGGGACATGGTAAAATGCACGTATCTAGGAAAAGTCATGATGGACGAGGCTGTAGCTTTTCAACATTATATATATTTTTTAATTACTAACTGCAACGCCCGCGGGCTGTTTGCGCTCCTAGTCATAAACCAAACATTAATATTTATATTAACGTTATGTGGCCAAGTGGTATACATATACCTGGTTTCTATTTTGTGTTAAAAATGTTTGTGGCTCCTTTAAGAAATCTCTCTCTTCTCGCGATACTATTTACTGGGTTTGGATGCGTGAGCGCGGCTAGAGAAGCCTTTTTCAGTGTACAGAAAAGCTCGGTGTTTTTGCGTGTGCATCGTTCTGATTGACGTGTTTAAACTTCCGTTTTTCTGGGTAAATATTACTTCAATCTTTAATATGCACAAATATTTTGGGAAGCGGAGTTTAAAGAACATTTGATGTGGAGTTTAAAGAACATTTGATGTGTACATTTCTTGTAGATTTGTTTGGAGGACATGTGTGACGAGTGAACCTCGTGGTGATTGGTAAAGGATTAGCCACTGCCGTATTCCAGTTGGGTTATTGTATTTCAATCAGGTCTAACACATTTTTGTTTTGGGGAAATAAATTTAAATCTGACCTGTTGCAGTGTATTACGCTGTATTTCAGTTTTGACTGAATTAGACGGTTATCTGTCTAATGGTGCTCCCATCGACCGCTGTCATTTATTTTAAACAGCAGTCAGAATAAATCCTAGATTTAAAAAAAAGCATAGTTTGCTTCCGGTGTGTATGTTTCCATTTCACCCGGTCACATTTTGGTGTCAGAAGTGGGATATCTGACAGTTGGGAGCTCTTAGGCATTAGTGCGTTTTTTTCTGGAATACGGTAGTGGTGGGTACGTGAGCTGCAGGGACCCAGAGTGGAGGCGGTCAACTGTCCTGTGGGTGTCCAGTGCAACGACGTCGGCTAAGGGTTCGTGGCCAAGGGACCGGATCGTTGGACGAGGAGGGGACATCGGCATCCGCGGTCAAAGCTCAAGAACGTGCTGTCTACAAGAAGACTGTTTTGTGTTTCCTTCAAGAAGAGGAAGCTGTACAGACTTTCTTTGATCCCATATCCTTTAAAAAAAAAAAAAAAAAAAAAAAGAGACATTACAGGGACTTTGCTGCTGAAAAGACATTTCGATTTAATTCACCATGTCACAGTCTGATGATGAATGTCCAGTAGTACAGGGTTCTGCTAGCGAACAGGGTGTAAGTCATGATAGGGGTGATGTGCAGGGGCAAATCCAAGAGCTCAGCAGAAAGCACGCTGAAGCTATGGCAGCTATTGCCAACTTAAGTAGAGAGCCAACTAGGTCTTATATATATGTGCCAAGAGAACGCCACATTCAGTCTTTCAGTGGCGATCTTAGCAAAGATGGTAGAAATGTAGATGAATTCATTGAAGAAGTGGAAAGAGTATTGCTGGTGAGAAACCAGACTCCAGAAGACCAAACTGACTTTGTTCTTTCCCTATTGAAAGGTGCTGCTTTGGAAGAGGTTAGGTTAAGAGGGGGGGATCAACTTCAGCGTACAGGAGACATCTTTGCCTACCTCAGTGAGGCCTTTAGAGAAAAACGTAGTCTTGCCCAGTTATTGCAGACTTTCTATACCCGCAAACAGTTGGAAGGTGAAGACCTTCGTGCATACTCTCATGCCTTATCGCAGACATTGAACTCTGTTTTGAAACAGTCCCCCTATGCGGTTGCAAATGTAAATGTTGCTGTACGAGACCAGTTCATGGAGGGAGTAAGAGATCCCGCACTTCGAAGAGAGCTTCGTAAGTTAGTGAGGGATAGGCCACAGTCAACTTTGATCGAAGTAAGAGATGAAGCTTTAATGTGGTCTCTTGAAGATCCCAAACTGCATGCTACTAAAGTAGTCCATAACCGTAATGTAAGCTCTGAAGCTACTGAAGCCCAGTGTGCGGCAATGGGGCTGCCTACAGCGAGCTCTGTTACACTTGATGAAGTTCTAAAAGTAGTGGCAGACCAAGGCAAAGCCATTGGGGAGTTGACTCAAGCTGTTCAGAAACTGACTTCACACTGCACTAAGCCATCCGTGCATGGTACCAAGTCTAAGATGCAGCCTAGGTTTACTGATGACGGCCAGCCTATATGCTTTAAGTGTAATGGGGTGGGGCACATAGCTAGAAACTGTGTGAGACTAAATAAACAAAGAGTCAGTGATGATGCATCATCGTCGATGCCGCAGGGAAATGCACACCCTCGGTCGCTGTGAGCCAGGCGATTGGAGGGCAATCTGTTGGCTCAAATCCTAGGGACTCGGTTCGTGATCGTCTACTCAAACATGCTGTGGGGAGATGTCCTGTAGTTGACTTGAAAATCAGGGGAGTGAGTGTTTCGTGTTTACTTGACACGGGGAGCCAAGTCAGTACCATTACAGAACATTTCTTCAAAGAGCACTTAGCAGGTGAAGCCGGTGATATGCTTTCCACTTCCGGTTGGCTCAAAATTACTGCTGCCAATGGTCTAGACATCCCATACCTTGGCTATCTTGAGCTACCAGTTGACACCATGGGTATCACCTTGCCAGAGTGTGGTTTTCTAGTAGTCCGGGATACACAAAGTTCTTCAGCCGTGCCCGCTCTCATTGGCATGAATATCATAGGCAGATGTAGACAGTTAGTTCATGCTGAGTTCGATACCACCCTGGGAGGGGAGTTGCAGTCTGACTGGAGAGAGGCTTTCCAGCAGATGTAAAGTTCCAGTCGACTTGAGAAACGGTGTGTTGGACGGGTAGCTGGAAAAGAGACGGTGCACATACCTGCTTTATCAATTGCAACTCTAATGGTCAAGGGAATGAAAAGTTTGTTGCCTGAGGGTTCAAAGCTGTTGTTGGAGCCTGGAAATTCACCTTTGCCTGGGGGCTTGATTGTTGTACCTTCCCTTGTATCTACTGCAAAGCCATTGTTTCCTGTGCAGGTTGTAAATCTCTCCTCAGAGGATGTATGGTTGCGGCCCAATACCCGGCTGGGTACTCTCAGCCCTGTTGAATCCTTAAGTCCAGCTGAGGGTTGTGAAGTGAAGTTTCAGAGAATCTCGGTTGGAGTGGAAGAAATAACTGTAAACACAGAAGAGGGACAGGTATTGACAGATACCTTAACAGACTTTCTTAACAAGCTACAGTTAGGTGGTACCACTGAGCAACAGGTGGAGCTTAAATCTTTGCTATTGAGGTATGTGGATGTATTCGCGCTGGACGATGAGGAACTAGGATTCTCTGACAAAGTGCAACATGAGATCCATCTGGTAGATGATGTTCCGATTTCTCAGCCCTATCGCCGCATCCCACCAACCCAGTATGGTGAGGTCAGGGAGCATATCACCAAGCTTCTTAAGAAGGGGGTTATCAAACCCAGCAAAAGTGCTTATGCATCGCCCATCGTACTTGTGAGAAAGACAGATGGTAATCTTAGACTCTGTGTGGACTACAGACAGTTAAACTCCAAAACGAAACGAGATGCCTTCCCTTTGCCTCGTATTGATGAAAGTTTTGATGCATTGCAAGGTGCAAAGTTCTTTTCAACTATTGATTTGGCTAGTGGATATCATCAGGTGGCTGTGCGTGAGCAAGACCAGCCAAAGACAGCATTCACTACCCCGTTTGGTATTTTTGAATACTCTCGTATGCCTTTCGGGGTCTGTAATGGACCAGCTACATTCCAGCGCCTTATGACATCCACAATGGGAGACTTGATCTTTCAGATCCTTTTAGTCTATCTGGATGATTTCCTTGTATATTCATCAGATTTCCATGAACATCTCCAGAGACTAGAGGTCGTGTTCAGTAGACTGAAGGAAACGGGGCTCAAGGTTAAACTGGAAAAATGTCATTTTCTTCAGGAAGAAGTAAAATTCTTGGGTCATCAAATATCTGCTCAGGGCATTGGTACTGATCCTGGAAAAGTTGAAGCTGTGAAACAATGGAAACCACCTGGCACAGTAAAGGAGTTAAGATCATTCCTAGGCTTCTGTAGTTATTACAGAAAGTTCATCGAAGGTTTTTCCAAAATCGCCGGCCCCCTTCATGACTTGGTCAACTTATGCCTGAAACAGCACAGAATTGTGAGAAAGCCTGAGTTCTGTTCGCTGTGGTCAGCAGATTGTCAGACAGCCTTTGAGCTGTTGAAAGAGGAGCTTACATCCGCCCCAATATTGGGCTATGCAGACTTTTCTCTTCCATTTATAGTGGAGACAGATGCTAGTGGTGAAGGACTGGGTGCAGTCCTCTACCAGCAACAAGGTGGCTGTAAGAGAGTGATTGCCTACGCTAGTAGAAGGCTACGAAATGCCGAGAAGAATGACCGGAACTATAGTAGTATGAAGCTTGAACTACTAGCTCTCAAATGGGCCGTTTCCGAAAAATTCCGGGGGTATTTGTTGGGCTCAAAATTTGTAATTGTCACTGATAACAATCCATTGTGTTATCTGAAACGGCGAAACTGGGTGCTATCGAGCAAAGATGGGTGTCCCAATTAGCTGTTTTCGATTTTGAGGTTAAGTACCGGCCCGGACGGCATAATGCTGCTGCTGATGCCCTCTCTAGGCAGCCATTAGCAGGGGAGCCTACTAGTTCTGAGGATGCGGAGTTCGATGATTGTGTTGCCATTTGTAATGTGGTCAACAAGGGTACCCCCTTGGATGTGGAAGTGTTGACAGCTGGTGATCAGTGCTGTAAAGTGAGTCAGATCCGTGCTTTAGAGTGTGGAGCCAGAGTGGAAGGGACTGATTCCCAGCACGCTACATTTACCCTTCCGGGCTATACCAAAGCTCAGTTAAAGGAGTTCCAGCTAAATGATTCGATCATCTGCTCTTTCAGGGAGTTTTGGGATCATAATCGAAAACCATCCGGTCAGCAACGACACCACCTACCTAAGCCTGTATTGTCACTGTTAAAGCAGTGGAAGCATATTAAAGAGTCAGATGGGTTGCTCTATCGTGTCGTGGAGGATCTTCGTCTTGGTGAGTGCCAGCAGCTGCTCCTGCCAGCCTGTTTAAAAGATCAAGTACTGGAAAGTGTCCATGATAAGATGGGACACCAGGGTATTGAACGTACACTCAACCTGTTAAGGCAGAGGTGCTTCTGGGTTGGCATGTACGAAGATGTGGAGAGGTGGGTCAAAAAGTGTCAACGGTGTATTCTAACCAAGATGCCGCAGCCGAGAATCTATCCTCCTATGAAACCGTTCTTAGCTTCAAGGCCTTTGGAAGTGGTGGCGGTGGATTTCACAGTGCTCGAACCTGCCACAGATGGTCGTGAAAATGTGTTGGTCGTAACAGATGTGTTTACCAAATTTACACAGGCATTCCCTACCCGAGACCAGCGGGCTGATACCACAGCCAAGATTTTACTGAAAGAGTGGTTCATGAAATATGGAGTACCAGAGAGGTTGCATTCGGATCAGGGAAGGAACTTTGAAAGCGAGGTGATAGCTGAACTGTGTCGACTGTATGGAGTGAGGAAAACACGCACAACTCCTTACCGTCCTCAAGGTAATGCACAGTGCGAGCGATTTAACAGGACGCTCCATGAGTTGCTAAGGACACTACCCCCTGAGAAGAAAAGGCGATGGCCAGAACACCTCCCTGAGTTAATCTATGCGTACAATGTGACCCCACATGCAACAACCGGGTACTCACCCTATTTCTTGCTGTTTGGTGTAGAACCACGTCTTCCCGTCGATGCTCTTCTTGCCCAGGAACAAGCGGTGGATAGGAGACAGGATTGGTTGGCAATTCACCAGAATCGACTCAGAGAGGCTCACGAGAAAGGGAGAGAATATGCAGAGCACAAGGCTGCGGAGAGACTCGCTCCGTTAAACGACAAGATCTACTGTCCTACCGTTGGTGTTGGTCAGACAGTGTATTTGCGTCACAGACCTGTTGGCAGAAACAAAATACAGGATGCTTGGGCTCCTACAGTCTATCGGGTCATCGATGTACTGGACACCACATATACGGTTGAGCCTCTGGAGGGTGGTCCCTGTAAGAGAGTCCACAGAGTCGACTTGCGCCCGTGTGTGAATTCTGTCGTGGAACCAGTGGTAGCAGACAGTAGTTCGTCGTCATCACCGTCTCAGAATCTGTTTGAGCAGGTTGAAGTTGGAGATGCTGACACAGATTATGTGGTGTTGGAAGAGGTTACATTACCTCATCTCGACGCGACAAGGTATATGGGTGTTGGAGTCTCTGGGTCTGAAGAAGCCTTGGATGTTGGGCCTGTTAACGTTCTGGATCATGTGGAACAGCCAGCTGAATTTGAGCAGTCGGTGGAGCAAGAACCGGACCCTGTCCCTACCATTGACAAACCTGTGCCTAGGAGGCCTGTTCCCGCACCCAGAAGAACAACCCGGGCCAATGCGGGTGTGCATTCAAACCCATTTAGTGAGCCAAGATCGGCATGTAATTCTGTCTCACTCAGTCCTGAGGTTTTTACCCAAGTTTTGACAAGCCTTGGTAGTGTGTTCTTTAGAGAAGCTGTTAAAGAAGTTAAAAATATGTATTGATATCATTGAGGACAATGACTTCTAGCAGGGGAGAATGTGGCCAAGTGGTATACATATACCTGGTTTCTATTTTGTGTTAAAAATGTTTGTGGCTCCTTTAAGAAATCTCTCTCTTCTCGCGATACTATTTACTGGGTTTGGATGCGTGGCGCGGCTAGAGAAGCCTTTTTCAGTGTACAGAAAAGCTCGGTGTTTTGCGTGTGCATCGTTCTGATTGACGTGTTTAAACTTCCGTTTTCTGGGTAAATATTACTTCAATCTTTAATATGCACAAATATGTTGGGAAGCGGAGTTTAAAGAACATTTGATGTGGAGTTTAAAGAACATTTGATGTGTACATTTCTTGTAGATTTGTTTGGAGCACATGTGACGAGTGAACCTCGTGGTGATTGGTAAAGGATTAGCCACTGCCGTATTCCAGTTGGGTTATTGTATTTCAATCAGGTCTAACACATTTTTGTTTTGGGAAATAAATTTAAATCTGACCTGTTGCAGTGTATTACGCTGTATTTCAGTTTTGACTGAATTAGACGGTTATCTGTCTAATGGTGCTCCCATCGACCGCTGTCATTTATTTTAAACAGCAGTCAGAATAAATCCTAGATTTAAAAAAAAGCATAGTTTGCTTCCGGTGTGTATGTTTCCATTTCACCCGGTCACATTATAACGAAGCCTACCTCAGTGAGGCCTTTAGAGAAAAACGTAGTCTTGCCCAGTTATTGCAGACTTTCTATACCCGCAAACAGTTGGAAGGTGAAGACCTTCGTGCATACTCTCATGCCTTATCGCAGACATTGAACTCTGTTTTGAAACAGTCCCCTATGCGGTTGCAAATGTAAATGTTGCTGTACGAGACCAGTTCATGGAGGGAGTAAGAGATCCCGCACTTCGAAGAGAGCTTCGTAAGTTAGTGAGGATAGGCCACAGTCAACTTTGATCGAAGTAAGAGATGAAGCTTTAATGTGGTCTCTTGAAGATCCCAAACTGCATGCTACTAAAGTAGTCCATAACCGTAATGTAAGCTCTGAAGCTACTGAAGCCCAGTGTGCGGCAATGGGGCTGCCTACAGCGAGCTCTGTTACACTTGATGAAGTTCTAAAAGTAGTGGCAGACCAAGGCAAAGCCATTGGGGAGTTGACTCAAGCTGTTCAGAAACTGACTTCACACTGCACTAAGCCATCCGTGCATGGTACCAAGTCTAAGATGCAGCCTAGGTTTACTGATGACGGCCAGCCTATATGCTTTAAGTGTAATGGGGTGGGGCACATAGCTAGAAACTGTGTGAGACTAAATAAACAAAGAGTCAGTGATGATGCATCATCGTCGATGCCGCAGGGAAATGCACACCCCTCGGTCGCTGTGAGCCAGGCGATTGGAGGGCAATCTGTTGGCTCAAATCCTAGGGACTCGGTTCGTGATCGTCTACTCAAACATGCTGTGGGGAGATGTCCTGTAGTTGACTTGAAAATCAGGGGAGTGAGTGTTTCGTGTTTACTTGACACGGGGAGCCAAGTCAGTACCATTACAGAACATTTCTTCAAAGAGCACTTAGCAGGTGAAGCCGGTGATATGCTTTCCACTTCGGTTGGCTCAAAATTACTGCTGCCAATGGTCTAGACATCCCATACCTTGGCTATCTTGAGCTACCAGTTGACACCATGGGTATCACCTTGCCAGAGTGTGGTTTTCTAGTAGTCCGGGATACACAAAGTTCTTCAGCCGTGCCCGCTCTCATTGGCATGAATATCATAGGCAGATGTAGACAGTTAGTTCATGCTGAGTTCGATACCACCCTGGGAGGAGTTGCAGTCTGACTGGAGAGAGGCTTTCCAGCAGATGCAAAGTTCCAGTCGACTTGAGAAACGGTGTGTTGGACGGGTAGCTGGAAAGAGACGGTGCACATACCTGCTTTATCAATTGCAACTCTAATGGTCAAGGGAATGAAAAGTTTGTTGCCTGAGGGTTCAAAGCTGTTGTTGGAGCCTGGAAATTCACCTTTGCCTGGGGGCTTGATTGTTGTACCTTCCCTTGTATCTACTGCAAAGCCATTGTTTCCTGTGCAGGTTGTAAATCTCTCCTCAGAGGATGTATGGTTGCGGCCCAATACCCGGCTGGGTACTCTCAGCCCTGTTGAATCCTTAAGTCAGCTGAGGGTTGTGAAGTGAAGTTTCAGAGAATCTCGGTTGGAGTGGAAGAAATAACTGTAAACACAGAAGAGGACAGGTATTGACAGATACCTTAACAGACTTTCTTAACAAGCTACAGTTAGGTGGTACCACTGAGCAACAGGTGGAGCTTAAATCTTTGCTATTGAGGTATGTGGATGTATTCGCTGGACGATGAGGAACTAGGATTCTCTGACAAAGTGCAACATGAGATCCATCTGGTAGATGATGTTCCGATTTCTCAGCCCTATCGCGCATCCCACCAACCCAGTATGGTGAGGTCAGGGAGCATATCACCAAGCTTCTTAAGAAGGGGTTATCAAACCCAGCAAAAGTGCTTATGCATCGCCCATCGTACTTGTGAGAAAGACAGATGGTAATCTTAGACTCTGTGTGGACTACAGACAGTTAAACTCCAAAACGAAGCGAGATGCCTTCCCTTTGCCTCGTATTGATGAAAGTTTTGATGCATTGCAAGGTGCAAAGTTCTTTTCAACTATTGATTTGGCTAGTGGATATCATCAGGTGGCTGTGCGTGAGCAAGACCAGCCAAAGACAGCATTCACTACCCCGTTTGGTATTTTTGAATACTCTCGTATGCCTTTCGGGGTCTGTAATGGACCAGCTACATTCCAGCGCCTTATGACATCCACAATGGGAGACTTGATCTTTCAGATCCTTTTAGTCTATCTGGATGATTTCCTTGTATATTCATCAGATTTCCATGAACATCTCCAGAGACTAGAGGTCGTGTTCAGTAGACTGAAGGAAACGGGGCTCAAGGTTAAACTGGAAAAATGTCATTTTCTTCAGGAAGAAGTAAAATTCTTGGGTCATCAAATATCTGCTCAGGGCATTGGTACTGATCCTGGAAAAGTTGAAGCTGTGAAACAATGGAAACCACCTGGCACAGTAAAGGAGTTAAGATCATTCCTAGGCTTCTGTAGTTATTACAGAAAGTTCATCGAAGGTTTTTCCAAAATCGCCGGCCCCCTTCATGACTTGGTCAACTTATGCCTGAAACAGCACAGAATTGTGAGAAAGCCTGAGTTCTGTTCGCTGTGGTCAGCAGATTGTCAGACAGCCTTTGAGCTGTTGAAAGAGGAGCTTACATCCGCCCCAATATTGGGCTATGCAGACTTTTCTCTTCCATTTATAGTGGAGACAGATGCTAGTGGTGAAGGACTGGGTGCAGTCCTCTACCAGCAACAAGGTGGCTGTAAGAGAGTGATTGCCTACGCTAGTAGAAGGCTCGAAATGCCGAGAAGAATGACCGGAACTATAGTAGTATGAAGCTTGAACTACTAGCTCTCAAATGGGCGTTTCCGAAAAATTCCGGGGGTATTTGTTGGGCTCAAAATTTGTAATTGTCACTGATAACAATCCATTGTGTTATCTGAAAACGGCGAAACTGGGTGCTATCGAGCAAAGATGGGTGTCCCAATTAGCTGTTTTCGATTTTGAGGTTAAGTACCGGCCCGGACGGCATAATGCTGCTGCTGATGCCCTCTCTAGGCAGCCATTAGCAGGGGAGCCTACTAGTTCTGAGGATGCGGAGTTCGATGATTGTGTTGCCATTTGTAATGTGGTCAACAAGGGTACCCCCTTGGATGTGGAAGTGTTGACAGCTGGTGATCAGTGCTGTAAAGTGAGTCAGATCCGTGCTTTAGAGTGTGGAGCCAGAGTGGAAGGGACTGATTCCCAGCACGCTACATTTACCCTTCGGGCTATACCAAAGCTCAGTTAAAGGAGTTCCAGCTAAATGATTCGATCATCTGCTCTTTCAGGGAGTTTTGGGATCATAATCGAAAACCATCCGGTCAGCAACGACACCACCTACCTAAGCCTGTATTGTCACTGTTAAAGCAGTGGAAGCATATTAAAGAGTCAGATGGGTTGCTCTATCGTGTCGTGGAGGATCTTCGTCTTGGTGAGTGCCAGCAGCTGCTCCTGCCAGCCTGTTTAAAAGATCAAGTACTGGAAAGTGTCCATGATAAGATGGGACACCAGGGTATTGAACGTACACTCAACCTGTTAAGGCAGAGGTGCTTCTGGGTTGGCATGTACGAAGATGTGGAGAGGTGGGTCAAAAAGTGTCAACGGTGTATTCTAACCAAGATGCCGCAGCCGAGAATCTATCCTCCTATGAAACCGTTCTTAGCTTCAAGGCCTTTGGAAGTGGTGGCGGTGGATTTCACAGTGCTCGAACCTGCCACAGATGGTCGTGAAAATGTGTTGGTCGTAACAGATGTGTTTACCAAATTTACACAGGCATTCCCTACCCGAGACCAGCGGGCTGATACCACAGCCAAGATTTTACTGAAAGAGTGGTTCATGAAATATGGAGTACCAGAGAGGTTGCATTCGGATCAGGGAAGGAACTTTGAAAGCGAGGTGATAGCTGAACTGTGTCGACTGTATGGAGTGAGGAAAACACGCACAACTCCTTACCGTCCTCAAGGTAATGCACAGTGCGAGCGATTTAACAGGACGCTCCATGAGTTGCTAAGGACACTACCCCCTGAGAAGAAAAGGCGATGGCCAGAACACCTCCCTGAGTTAATCTATGCGTACAATGTGACCCCACATGCAACAACCGGGTACTCACCCTATTTCTTGCTGTTTGGTGTAGAACCACGTCTTCCCGTCGATGCTCTTCTTGCCCAGGAACAAGCGGTGGATAGGAGACAGGATTGGTTGGCAATTCACCAGAATCGACTCAGAGAGGCTCACGAGAAAGGGAGAGAATATGCAGAGCACAAGGCTGCGGAGAGACTCGCTCCGTTAAACGACAAGATCTACTGTCCTACCGTTGGTGTTGGTCAGACAGTGTATTTGCGTCACAGACCTGTTGGCAGAAACAAAATACAGGATGCTTGGGCTCCTACAGTCTATCGGGTCATCGATGTACTGGACACCACATATACGGTTGAGCCTCTGGAGGGTGGTCCCTGTAAGAGAGTCCACAGAGTCGACTTGCGCCCGTGTGTGAATTCTGTCGTGGAACCAGTGGTAGCAGACAGTAGTTCGTCGTCATCACCGTCTCAGAATCTGTTTGAGCAGGTTGAAGTTGGAGATGCTGACACAGATTATGTGGTGTTGGAAGAGGTTACATTACCTCATCTCGACGCGACAAGGTATATGGGTGTTGGAGTCTCTGGGTCTGAAGAAGCCTTGGATGTTGGGCCTGTTAACGTTCTGGATCATGTGGAACAGCCAGCTGAATTTGAGCAGTCGGTGGAGCAAGAACCGGACCCTGTCCCTACCATTGACAAACCTGTGCCTAGGAGGCCTGTTCCCGCACCCAGAAGAACAACCCGGGCCAATGCGGGTGTGCATTCAAACCCATTTAGTGAGCCAAGATCGGCATGTAATTCTGTCTCACTCAGTCCTGAGGTTTTTACCCAAGTTTTGACAAGCCTTGGTAGTGTGTTCTTTAGAGAAGCTGTTAAAGAAGTTAAAAATATGTATTGATATCATTGAGGACAATGACTTCTAGCAGGGGAGAATGTGGCCAAGTGGTATACATATACCTGGTTTCTATTTTGTGTTAAAAATGTTTGTGGCTCCTTTAAGAAATCTCTCTCTTCTCGCGATACTATTTACTGGGTTTGGATGCGTGAGCGCGGCTAGAGAAGCCTTTTTCAGTGTACAGAAAAGCTCGGTGTTTTTGCGTGTGCATCGTTCTGATTGACGTGTTTAAACTTCCGTTTTTCTGGGTAAATATTACTTCAATCTTTAATATGCACAAATATGTTGGGAAGCGGAGTTTAAAGAACATTTGATGTGGAGTTTAAAGAACATTTGATGTGTACATTTCTTGTAGATTTGTTTGGAGCACATGTGTGACGAGTGAACCTCGTGGTGATTGGTAAAGGATTAGCCACTGCCGTATTCCAGTTGGGTTATTGTATTTCAATCAGGTCTAACACATTTTTGTTTTGGGGAAATAAATTTAAATCTGACCTGTTGCAGTGTATTACGCTGTATTTCAGTTTTGACTGAATTAGACGGTTATCTGTCTAATGGTGCTCCCATCGACCGCTGTCATTTATTTTAAACAGCAGTCAGAATAAATCCTAGATTTAAAAAAAAGCATAGTTTGCTTCCGGTGTGTATGTTTCCATTTCACCCGGTCACATTATAACGAAGAAGACAAACGATCAGATATTAGAGTTGAATAGACAAAACGCTTTGAATACGTGGAAGATCCTCCCGATCACCACTGTGTCTTTGGCCGGTCCCATCTGGATCAGCAGGGACCGGCCAGCAGCGAGGCAAAGTTCTCGAGAATGAACGTAAAGTTCTCGAGAATGAAAGAAAAGTTCTCGAGAATGAACGTAAAGTTCTCGAGAATGAACGTAAAGTTCTCGAGAATGAACGTAAAGTTCTCGAGAATGAAAGAAAAGTTCTCGAGAATGAACGTAAAGTTCTCGAGAATGAACGTAAAGTTCTCGAGTTTAGTGTTCGTTTTTTTTCTTCATGTCACCTCCGGGGCTCCGTAGAAACCAGTACATGATCACCAAAATTATTTTATGACAAAAAAATAAATATTGTTCAAACTTTTATTGGTTTAATAAATAAAAAAACAATAATGAAATATGAATTGTAAAACTATAAGTTATTTATATAATATATTATCATTTTTTGTTTTATAAATATTTTTTTTTGTGGTCAGCATCATGGGCCGCATCAGCATTTGTGGCAGGACGCATGCGGCCCGCGGGCCGCTGGTTGAGAACCACTGATATAGACGAACAAAACACTCACCGACATTGACAAGTAACATTATATTAATCCCAAGCACCCGTGAACCTAAGCAGGGACCTTAAATAGCCCATTGATTAACTAACCTATGTAACATTATATTAACAACAAGCACCCGTGAACCTAACCAGGGACCTTAAATAGCCCACTGATTAACTAACCTATGTAACATTATATTAATCCCAAGCATCAGTGAACCTAACCAGGGACCTTAAATAGCCCTCTGGTTAACTAACCTATGTAACATTAAATTAATAACAAGCACCCGGATTGGATATAAAGGGGTAGGTCCATGAACAGGAAGTAGAAGAGGCGTTTTCTGGGTTGGTTGAAATTCATCATAAATCCTTGTCCTTGTCAGAGTCTTGTATCCTTCACAACTCAGAAACAACTTAGTGATTTAGTGCTTAATTCATACAGATATTACTTCAATCTCCCTCTTGTAAACGTCCTTTCCTTGAATGGAGAAGCCAGGGAAAATTTGTTCATTTGCATTTT